>JBAMJV010011493.1:0-84281 GCA_037951105.1 Echinarachnius parma | reverse complement strand
CAATGCATTCTGGCAGCCATATGGCGCACTTGACGGTATACAAGTACAATTGCATACACGTCCCACTCCTACTAGGTCCCCATTTATACACCTGGGTAGAGAGCAGCAATAGTGGATTAATTGTCTTGCTGAAGGACAATCGCAGTGGGTTGGGTTCGAACTCGGGATCTCACGCATTGGAGAGCACGCGCTCTACCAATCTTGCCACACCACGTCCAACAAGACAAGACTGTTTAAAGGCGGCTATGATTCGTTATGACTTGTACAGATATCTTGAAAGTTCACATATTGGCGAATATTTGTGTGTGTATATATATGTAAATATGCGTACGTACGAGTGTGTGTTTGTAATTCTGACAAGTATGATGATGATGATGCAACAATGATGAGAAACACATTTAATTTCCTTTCTATTATAGAGCCATGTCAAGCGAAGTTTTGATTAGATTTAGTATGACAATGATCAACATATAGTAGATAGTTTCATTACCATCTTCTTCTCAGCAGTTGTTTTAACTATTTTCAATTTCAATTCAATTTCAATTTTATTTCACATCTCCAAAAACACAGAATATACAAATTTCAGCAAATTACATACTTAAAAAAACAAGTTATACATGTGGTGTGGACAGTATTACAGTGGATGTGGGGGATCTGCAAATGATATAGATATCCTGTCGAGGCAGATCCCTTTGTTAACTGTAATAACTAGTACAATTGAACGAACAAATGATGTTAATATCTTTGTCGTAGCACCCCCCGCCCCCTCACTCCGCCCGCCCACCCTCTGCCATTATTGTGGATGGAAATTAAGGCATATTCTTACTGTAGTGTTATATATTCATGTAACTATATACAAAAATAAAAGTACACAATAAATAAGTACATCGATTATACAGATATATACATGCACCTAATCGTAACACATAATTAAATACTTTTTTAGTGAGGATTTAAATACATTTAATGAGGAGCATTGCGTAATACTATTCGGCAGGTAATTCCATACATCTGGACCTCTATGTTTAATGGATTTATTTGCAAGCAATGTTTTGGGGTTAGACAAATGATGTTTACATGAACTACGAGTTTGATAATTGTGTATTTGATCATTGCGAATAAATAGGGTCTTTAAGTGCATAGGGATGAGATTTATTTTCAATTTATACATAAATATGGCTGTTTGAGATACGTTAATGTCTGTTATTTTTAAAACTATGATATTCAACCGATACAAAATACTTCAAAATGATTATATATTTCAAACACAGGAAAACCGACCAGAAATATACATTCAAATTTAAAATGAGTTAAGAAAATTAGCAAAGAAGAATATATAATTAGACGAATAGTGAAATCATTATTATGTAACATTATTTCAGGCCCGTAGCCAGGGGAGTGTGGTGGGTGAGTACGCACCCCCAAAATTTAGAAAGGTCCACTGTTATCGGTCTCGGCGACGGACCCCCCCCCCCCCCCCCCCCTTACACGACTCAACCAGTGGTCTTGGGTCTCGGCCACGATTGGTCTCGGTCCCATTTTTTCCAAATATTTAGGTAGAATATACACGTCAATAGGTTTAACCAGGGTACACTCACATTAAATAGTTGATAACTGAATTAATTGAAATAACGGGTTATGGAAAGTTATAATAAATTACGTAAAATGACAGGACTTGAACAACAACATTTCCAAAACTATATATTTGTGTCTACGATTTGATATCCTGCGTTTTTTGCTGTGTAATTTTAATCAATACTGCCACACCTCGCACATACTAAAAGCTCGGCGACAACTAGCTGCACAGACCTCCCGCCTTTACGTCATACTGTAATCTATACGTGTATCCATTGATTTGATTCATAGGCGTACCCAGGGGGTGTTTGCGGTGTTAAAGCACCCTCCTTGAGCTAACGGGTGACCGTTTAACATTGTCAAAATCCTCAAAATCCAATCGGAACTCTAGCCGTTCCCTCATACCTTGTTGTATTCGTTTTAATACTAGAAGCATGGGACAGGTTTTAGTTTTTCGAATTTCCCTTTCGTTAAAAAGATATTTACGATTGAAGTGTTTAGATGTTTAACTATCCACTGGATAGTCGTAACCGTGTACAAAGTCATTGCAATAAGCTAGTAAATATCACTTTGTATTTTTGCTCATTACTCGGCCATTAACGTACATTTATTTTGAAATTTTCACAAAATACCCAGTGGACAGCCATACAACAATATACATTGCATTAACCATTCATCACTTTTTGCACATGTCAACAAAATTACTAGATCCCTTTAAGGGTCTTCAAACACCCCCCCCCCCCCCCCCCCCTTTGTTTGAGTTTAATGTTTTATGCATCGGTTTAATTGCTGAGGAACTTTTACTGTTTACTTGTTTACACGGAGGTTGGATATATCCTTCGAACCCATTTACCGCCGCCATAGAGGGGAAAACATATAATTATTAATAATCAACCTTCAACATAGCTGAAAAAGATTGTAAATCTTGGTTTTGCCGCGCGCTCCGCGCGCAAATGGTTTCTCATTGAGATTATAATTAATTCCCATTGCAAGCTTCATTCGGTTGCGGGAACTCAAATTTCCGAAATGTGTTCGGCAATGAAATTTCTCAAACACACACATGATAGAAACGGAGTTATAATTAAACCTTTATCTATACACCGACACAGAAAATAAAATGATCTATCTGTCAATTCTGGCCACAAGCGCTGAACGCACGGAGCAAATTGGAATTATAGGTTCGATTTATATAGCGCCTAATAATTATGATACAATATCATCTCTAAGCGCTTTACACTATTATTACCCCGGTCATATGATACAATGCATACCAACGCACATTGTGTGCACCATCTCCACTCCCTGGGGAGCATTCCTTCCAAGCGGCTCATGGGCATTGAGAACCTTCACATAAGGCTTTAACCTCCCACCGGATCCCCATTTATATACCTGGGTAGAGAGCAACGCTTGTGGATTGTCTTGCCCATTCTCTCGGCACACAGCTGAATGCACACTAACAATGGCGCGCGTATTGTTCGTTGTTCGATGCTACGACGGGCAGTAAGTGCGATTTATCAGGCGCTGACTTGGTAAAAATTGATAAAAATGGGAACCTGACATGGTCTCACTTAAGACATCCTAAATAAAAAAAAACTACTCGATCAAAATTACTGTTCTTGGTTTAATTTTTCTTTGTAAAGGATGCCATATTCCGTTAACCTGTGTCATCATGTGTGTCTTTATTATGGCAAGTACCCCGTTCCGTTTTTTTTTTTTGGGGGGGGGGGGGGCCACCCTGTATATACATTTTGACAGTTCTAAACAGAACTTCCCAACATTAAGATGTTTGTGTATACCTTAGAAATAAAGTGGGGATATTGGAAAAGGGGTCAATGATGCAAACTAAAGTGTGAATCAGTGTGTAACAACTGCATAGACATGATATAGGACGTGTAAGCAGTATGGAAATAAGCGTGTAGGATTCTGTTGAAGGTGAAAAGCACCCCCCCCCCCCCCCCCCCCACCCCCCCTAAAAAAAGCCTCGGGAGATGGGTATATCGGGTATTAAACTAATCACGGCCTTCTTGAATGTTGAGACCACGAGGTTGAATGGTGCAGATATCTATCATACAGTACTTCTCCCTGCTTGAACGAAGTGTATCGGGAATAGTAACCTAAATATTCTATCCCCTGTAGAACCATGTTCGAGATGGATAAGTTTGGTATAAATTGAAATGATGGCCATCGGGGTTGTCGAGCTTTGTGGAGTTGGAGGTAGATATGTGTCCGTAGAAGCGTCTCTTGAGGCTGGTCTCGGTTTCACATACATACAGGATCAGGATGCCACAAACTCTGCAAGTGATAAGATAACCAGTCCTGTACACTATAGGGATGCCGGTCTTGCAGTGACGGGGTGGCAACTACGTAGATGAATGAAGGCATTTTGGGGTGGGTATCTGTAGGATACCACATCAAACAGACAGCGCTGGAAGCCGATGCAGTCAGGCAATTCCTGCAAGAGAAAGGCGTCATAGAGCCGCTGCCTCTACTGCTAGAACAACAGAGTTCCAGTGCCCAGTCTGTCATCGAGTATGTAAATCAAACCTTGGACTGTACAGTCACAAAAGGAGCCACAAAGATGTTTGAAGTTGAAGTTTGAGGTTTATTATCAACAATCTGTATGTACATCATAAAACAAAGTATGCAAGACAAATCATTAAAATACAAACTGTACATGATTTATAACACAATGAATTACTGCAATAGATTAGTTAACTTAATTAATGCTTACATAAAACACATTTATACAAAAGTTAAAGTTGTTGCTTAAAGAAAACCAAAAGTTAGCACAAGTGCTAGTCGACATCGATTCTCTCTGTTCACTATATCAATAGTGTATCTCTTCATTACTAAAAAATAGCATTATACCTACTAGTTCTTAAAATTATATTGTATACATTCAAAATACAAAACATTACTAACTGAAATCAAATCAAATAAATTGTGAGGGTATTACGAAATGAATATTGAATTGAATTAAATTGAACTATTTGTATCGTCAGCGAAGAGAACAAATTGTAATACATCAGAACATAAGTGCAAATCATTTATATAAATCAAAAATAGCATAGGTCCTAAAATTGATCCTTGGGGTAAACCACAACATATATCTTTAAATTGAGACTGGGTTGAGTTAAACATAACACATTGTTTTCGATTACTTAAGTAACTATGCATCAAATCAAAGGATGTTCCACGTATTCCATAACATGACAGTTTACGGAGCAACATATTATGGTCAATACAATCGAAAGCCTTTTTTAAATCAATAAAAACACCAGCAGTTATTTCATTATTTTCAAATGCAGAGATTATATTGTTTACTGACTCTATTAAAGCATGTGATGTTGAATGTTTTTCTCTAAAGCCAAATTGTTTATTATACAGAATATGATGGAAGTCAAAAAATTCAATAAATCTTGTATAAATACATTTTTCGAGTATTTTTTAAAAGCAGGTTAATAATGAAATCGGGCGGTAATTAGAAAACATATTTTTGGCTCCGCTTTTATATACAGGAATAACCTTCGAAATTTTACAACCAGATGGGAAAATACCTTTCTGAAAACACAAATTAAAAATATGACAGAGGGGTTTACATAGTATATGAATAGTACTTTTAACAACATAATTATCTATAGAATCTATACCAGGAGATTTTCCATTTTTTAAAGAACAAGCAATTTCTATTATCTCCTTTTCTGTTACTGGTCTTAAAAATAAAGTAAACGGAAGAGGTCCTTTTTTTAAATATCTATTCACATTTTCCTCATAATTAATATTCAAATCCACCAAATTGCTGCCCACATTTACAAAATAAGTATTACATCCATCTGCAACATCGTTTTTATCATTTATAACATTATTATTTTCAACAAATTGTACATTTTCAACATTAGACCTTTTTCCCCTTTTTGTGTTTAATAAATCATTAATAAGTTTCCAAGTCTTACCCAAATTATTCTTAATATCATTAAAGCGTTTAGTATAATAATTCCTTTTTGCTTTTTTAACTTCATTTACATACTTATTCTTAAAAGTTGTATAAGTCGCCTTATTATTTTCTGTTCGATTTTTAATATTTTATGTTTTATATAATCTATTTTTCTTTCTATACATCCGTTTGAATTTTACATCAAACCAGGGATTTTTGTCATTACAAAACTTATGCCTAATCTCTTTCATAGGAAAACATTTATCATATAAGTCAACTACAATTTTTATAAAATGGTCATACAATGTATCGGGATCATGGTTTCTGTTTGCAGTTATAAAAGAAGAATTTACCTTGGATAATTCCTGTGCAAATTTATATATATTCTCATCATTAATTTGTCTTTTAAAACATTTTCTTTGAGCTTTGATTGGTACTGAAAAATCAAAAGTACAAAAAAATTGGGAAATGATCAGAAACATCACAAATAATGGAACCAGATATTAAATTACAAGAATTATTAACAAATATATTATCAATTAAAGTTACAGTTGTTTGTGTTATTCTAGTAGGAAGAGTAATAAGTTGGTGGAAAAAAATGACATTATATTGTCTAAAAAATCATTAACATAATGAAATTGATCAACTTTATTAATATCAATATTATAATCACCCCTAAATATACAATCTTTATGTTCAACATTTAATTTTTCAATGGTTTCTCTAAGAATATGATTAAATTGATAAACTGATTTTTCAGGAGGCCTATAAAACACACCAAGAATAAGATTTTTGCCAGGTTTGGGAATTTCAACAAAACAACTTTCAAATCATCTCGTATTACATATTCAATATTATCTTTTATACCTAGTCCAATTCCACCTCCTTGTTTTTCACTTCTGCCTCGACCAACATATGTATAATCATTAAAAATAATATTTGGTGTCAATTCATTTTTTATCCACGTTTCTGTAAGGGCAATAACATCAAAAGTATAATTTAATGAGCATAATAAATTTTCAATTTCCAAATGATTTCGATTTAAATTCTGCAATTTAAATGTATTACAGAAGAGGCGTCATTTGGACAAGCATTTAATTTAGGTGTAAGTTTATCGGGGGTTAACTGAAATTCATTCATCTGTATAAAGTATTATGGTATTACAAGAGAGAATATATAATATCAAATTGCTAGATATACATGTAAGTTCAAAATAAAAAGTATCCAACTTCTATAAAATGAAAGCCAATCTGAGAGAAAGAAGAGAGCACAGATAAAATACAAGTATAAATAAAAAAAGTTAAAGTCTTTCCCGTACCAATGTTGGCACATAAGGCGGCGCCTATCTCCGTTTCAATAGCCCTAGGCCACACGTCTACTAAATGTAGCGAAAGTTACAGAAGGGGGCTAGTCCTCTGGTAACTCGTGTGATTAACTTTCCCTTCTCCATTCTATAAATGCCGAGTGTCTGGCTAGAAGGCAGAAGGTACCATTTTTAAAGTCTTTGGTATGACCCGGTCTGGGTTCGAACCCGGGACCTCCCGTGCATGAGGCGGACACTCTAACCGCTAAGCCACCATGCTCGGTACAAGTATAAATTTTTTTTTTTCATGATGTATATAGATATTTATTTTTGTTGTACAAGTATAAATACATACAACAAAAATAAATATCTATATACATCATGAAAATTGAACATACAAAATTTGAAAAAAATTGAAAAGTTCAAGTGTTCAGGCAAGTAAAATCACTGTCTGAAAGATAATATCTTGTTGTGTTGTTCTCTAATCTTCTGAGGTATATAAACTATTCCAAAGCTTTGGTCCAACAAAATAAATAGTGAATGTACACATTGGCAAGGGTAGCATTGAATTTTCTTTTCCTCTTGTTTCATAAATATGGTGTACAATCTTACAATTATCTAATAATGTGTGTGGTAAATTTCCGTTATACAAATCATAGACAAATGTTGAAACTGCCAGTTCATGCAAACCAAAAACATCTAATATCCCCAATTGTTTAAACAGTGGTCCTGAGGATGTTCTCAATAATGAAAACGTAATAGCTCGCACAACCATCTTCTGAGCTAAATAAATACAATTCAAGCGAGATTTATAACTGCTTCCCCATACCTCAATTCCTCAAGTCCCTCGACATCGTCTCGGGACTTATAATCTTCCCTCAATAGCATTTAAAATCCCTCGGATGGAACATTTCGTGATATTCCCTCCACCACCAGTTAACAACTGTATAATAATATATTCGTTTAGCATTATTCAATACAGTTGTCAATGCATTTATATATTTCTTATACTCGTGTGCATATTCTACATTCAAATTGGATGCTTTATATTCATTATACAAACTATGTTTTTTTCGGAGTATGTCTTTTCTTTAAACTTTCTTTAAAATCTTTGGAGCATGTTTATCACATATCTTTACAAACAAATCATAAAATACAGAGTAAGCCATATTAACATCGTTATATCTATATACACAATCCCAATTTGTGCTTGCTAAATCCTCATGAAACACGTGAACATTAAAATGTTTATATGAGCGAGCAACTTTTCTCAAAGTTACAACCTTATTCACAATAGGAGGATGATAAAATAACACAAATATAGAAAAATGGTCAGATACATCAGTTTTTATAACACCTGAGTGAATAACAGAATTACTTACATTAGTATAAACATGATCAATAAGAGATGAAGTGTCGGCATTGTAATAATCTGCTGTATTCCTGTACTTTCCATTGTTCTTAAATAATCATCTATTCGTGTATTAAAATTTCTTTGTGATAAATCTATATTAAAATCGCCTAACAAAATTATATTTGACCTTCCAACATTTAGTTCTTCTAAGACACCTAATAAACTATTTTGAAATTGACCAATGTCAGTATTTGGTTTACGATAAACAATACCAATAACAATGTTACTATCGCATTCAATTATCTCCAATTTAATCAGCCATTTAATGCAGGTCTTGCTTGCTTGTTTGTTGCACAATGACGTCATCCTCGACCTCGAGGGACTACCTGATAATGATGATGATGTAGGATTGGTGTAGAGACTGGTAGTGACTAGTAACATCAATGAAGTGGGTCTTGACTCGAAAACAAATCAGACGTGAACTTGATGGTCCTGTGGAAGAAATTAATGTGGTCAATACATGTGTGGAGGTCTGGAGGATGTCTTCTTCCTTCGTCCACATGAAGAGAACATCGATGTAGCGCCACCAACGACCAATCAATGAGCTATAGGGGGCTAAATCACACAGTCATATTATATTGAAATATAATATATTTTCATTATATATCTATATAAATATGACCTTTTTAGGAGCCACATTAATTGTTAGAATCATTCTTTAACTTATCATTTAAAAAAAAAGCTTATTCTCTCTGTTAAAAAGGCTCATTTCGGCTACCAAGGTTATTAAGTTGCAATAATCATTTAATATGTAACTTTGCTTTAGTCGATGGAGCGGTAATACCAATGTCCAATGCCTTTATTACCGCGAAATACAGTGCATGTTTTCTTTATATAACTTATATTTTCCGTAAATCCATATAAGTATGAGCCACATTAATTGATATAATCATTTCATCTATGCATTCTCTATTATATGTGGTAGTATATTTAGCTAAATTTTGACGTTGATAGATCTAGGTATACGTTTATTGTTATTTATGTTCCGTAATGCTGCATCTTCTGGAGCCAGTGTGTGAGGGTTCACATGCCCTAGGGCAACAATAATGTACTTTACTTTTGTGAACCCTGACCCACACACTGCTTCTAACTATTGTCTTCTGTCTTGTAACTTGTATTTTTGTAATTTGTGCATATATAGTTGTGTTGTATTTTACATTGTGTTATGCTTTTTGGTCGAATAAATACTAATAATAATAATAATAATAGTTACTATACACAATTACAAACAGTTACTGTTCCAGCTTGGCCATGAAGAGATAGGCAAATGGGGGATACATGAAGGTACCCATAGCTGTGCCAAATACCTGTAGATAGTGTTGGTCAGAGAATGTGAAGCTTGTTTTTAGTTCGTAACAGCAAGAGATTTGATGTCAGAAAAGGGGGGTCGGAGTACTCCCTCCGAGGCAAAGCTTCGCACGATGCATGCAGTGATTCCTTCGTTGGAAGGGATGCTGGTACATAGTTATTATACAAATAGTGCAGGGTTTGGAGTTGAATATACCAGAATAGACACCGATACATTTTGAATTTCAGTGCATTTAATAATTATTGCATCGAGGCCGCAGGCCGAGTGCAATATATTTGCACGAGTGAAATTCAAAATGTAGAGGGGTGTATTGTGGAATATTTAACGACAAGAAGCATGTACTATTTGTTATATAAGATGATTATTTTGAGGAACTGATTTTGTTATCATATTGATAAATCCAAATTGACCTTGCTCAAATTGTGAGTGTTCCTTCCAGCCATCGTCGGCCCTGCGTACTTTATACAAGCGCCAGAGCGTGTTAAAAATAAATGCGCGCTTTGCGCATTTTTCCCATTCAAGAATAAGCGCATTAGCACACATTATACGCACTCCCAGGCCATCCCCTGCGCATCTCATTTTGCTCTCTATGGGACATTGGTACACACATAGCGTGCATACATTTATGTTATAGTGCACGTTACCACGTAGCAACGTGCACTATACCGGATTAAGCATCGGTAATCAACCAATAGGAATGCTCAATTTCCCTTCATTATGACGTCATCATCTTATATACAAGGATAACACATCGAAAGTGTCGATGAGTTAAAAATCGCACATTCTCTTTTCAATAACATTACCCTACCCCCTACCCCCCTACCCCCGCCCCCATCATTAACTCACTCTAAGGAGCTCCATCCCAAAAACCCAACCCAATCACCCATGCCCCATTTATAACATGCGGGTAATACAAATCTGCATAATCATATAATTAAACATATACAAATATAAACATATTGAATAATTACAGGGTTATTTAGCTCATCATCTCCTAAACACATATTATATGAGTTTAGGAGATAATGAGCTAAACCCTGTAATAATCATTTACATTAATCATTTTAATTTCTTTATTGAATGAAATTAAGGAATTCAAATTACGGGTATTCACAGGTAAATCATTGTACAGTGTGTTTGGTTTTGGGAGAGACAATTTATCATTATGCCGTAAACCATATCCAGTTATTTTGAAAGTAAACTTTTCTTGTAAGTACACAGGTGCCATATTATGTAAAATTGTAAACATTAACGAATGAATGTGTCTAGTTTGACGAATCTGAAATGTCTTCCAATTAAGAATATCATGTATTTCATGAACAGATCTATATTCTAATAAATTTATCTTTAAAATTATTCTTCCTGCCCTGTTTTGTATTTTGTAATACATCCAATTGCGTTTTAGTCGCAGAGGACCAAACAACATCCCCATAATCAAAATGAGGGATTATCACAATAGTATATAACATTTTTAAGCATGACTCATTGACGTGATTACTTAATCTTCCTAGGACATGTAGGATGCTTACCATCATACTAATCTTTTTTACATAAATAATCAATGTGCACAGTTCATTTTAATTCTGAATCAATCATTACTCCCACGTATTTAAAACGTTTTTTGTGTTATCGTATGAAAATATTTCTTTTAAACATCAACATGAGAAACACAAGACAACTCCAAAGCATTTCCTTTGCAATTAACATCATTATTAACATCAACAACATCGTGCACAACATTGCACTTCTTGCACTTGTTGTTGTATCCCTTATGATATAAGACATCTTGACAATTGCTAGAATAAACTTTGTCTTACTTTGATTATAATCGTCTTGCACCGCATGATCGATGTTTATTGCGTGTTTTTTATCTTGTGTTTTTTCAGTAACTAGCATTTCAATTTCGTCCCCTCCCCCCAAAAAAACAAACACGAATTTCAAAATGTTCTCCCCGAGGGAGGGGGATTTGTTGAAGACAACTTGTGTTCGTACTGTAAACGGGAAAGGGAAACATATTCGCATTTATTTTTATTTTGTTTAAATGTAAAATTGACATGGCAAGCTTTGATACAACGTTTTTTGTTAGATGAAATAAAGGACTTAAATTGGCGGGATATATTTGTTGGATTGTCAGGTCATTCAAATAGAATAAAATGTTGCAATACCATCATTTTTATGGTAAAATATATTTTATTTGTATTTAGAAAAGAGGGTGTTCTACCTAATATTGATAAAATACAGAAACTGTTATTGGATTATAAGGCCCAGGAAAAGGGAATAGCAATTAAAATGGGAAAATTAGGACTACATTTACAAAAATGGGAAACGGTAAAATTAGAATAAGATTGAAAGAATGAACTCTTCATATGTGATGTTTCCCCCGTGAGCTTGTAAAAAAAAATTTAAAAAAAAGTATTTAAAAAGTATTGATTTAAATATGTATTTTGTAAGCATTATTATTATTTATTTGTTTTAAAGGATGTGAGCAGATTTCCGGGGTAGGGTTGGGGGGGGGGGGGGAGGGTGAGTGTGTAGGGGATGGGGAAGGGGGGATGAGAGAAGTAGCGTGTCTTACTTCTTTTTATTTTTTGTTAAATCTCCATTGTGTTTAATTTTTGTGAATTACACTTGATTTGTACACTTCAGATGTAAACTTGTATTTTCAAAAATGTTATTCAATTGTAAATGTTATGTTAATAATTTGGAGAAATAAAAAATCATTTAAAAAAAAAAAAAAAGTGTGTGTGTGTGCGTGTGCGTGTGTGTGTGTGTGTGTGTGTGTGTGTGTGTGTGCGCGCGAGTGTGTGTGTGTGTACAAAAGAAAACCTTTATAACTTTGCTTTTGTATTAGTTAATGCAACGCTCGAAATTGGCGTAGGCCCGATGGCCCGGGGCCAGTAAAAGTTGCGGTCGGGCCAGTAAAAACATGAAAATGCCAAAGTTTGGTGGCCCGATCGGGCCACCAAATGTTTAAACCATAAGAAGACAACATCAAGGAATATGAATCTCAAGTTTGACACCTCTTAAAAACACTTTAATTGTGATTTAAATATTTGCAAGAAATGAAAAGGACGGACATAAAAAGTCGCAAGCGCACTTGCGCTAGTTGAATTAATCCTTATTTATGCCTACAAATATGTGCTATTTCCTCATATGAACACTCTCCCTTGAATTATCTACTTCTTGCATGATAAATCATGGTAAAATTAAACAACTTCCAGAGGTGTGTAATGACTAAAAGTAAAAGCATGCTTATGCTGTTTTCTTAATTTCCCACACACCCCCTGGAAGCCTTTGCAACATGTAGAATATAAACATAGAACAACCAATCCACAGAGGGAGTATGTGTGCATACTAAGACCTATCAAAACACATGTCTAACTTTTCACATTCATTCATATTGCTTTGCGATACCGTCCGCGATACCGTCAATAAAGGGGAATAATTTCATCTTTCGGATCATTATTCATATTTTTGAAGGTATTAGAAGGAATCATTTTTACAAGGTAGAGACTTGTGACTACTTGGAATTATTTTAGCTTGTAAAATAACAAAGATTTAAGTGATTTCATTTCCCGATTTGAAAAGTTATTTTAGCTATGCTCAGTCCCATGTGTGTTTTTTTGTGTTGGAGATTTTATGGACCATAAAATAACAAAATCGTACATGGAAAAGAGCTTAGTTTCATCAGTTGATGACTCTTAGATGAAACTGCTCGATTCTAGGTTTTGTTTTGTTTATTCAGTGATGGATTTCTTTAATGATGGTGGTAATTTTAACACATAACTTCCATAATTTACCAATTAATGACCAAGTAGTCATGACCATTGTTTTTCTTTGTTTGTAAATTTTATTTTCGGGCCACCACTCCACCAGAAAAAAAGATAATTTCGAGCATTGGAATAACAAATGAGGCTAAACATTGCCCAGTACCCTGAAACTATGAATATGGTTATTGTTTTAATTTTACTTTTGTTTTTCCTTATTTTTTTCGGGCCAGTAGATTTTGGTTTCGGGCCACCAAAATTGGAAAAATACTAATTTTACTGGCCCGACCGGGCCACCAGCAAAAAAAGTTAATTTCGAGGGTTGGTTAATGTATATGCTCCTTTTGTCGATATGAGGTGGAGACTTATTCACATTTATGTTTGCATTGTTCAAAAGTTCAAAACAATTAAAGGAAATAAGAATCGGGGATTGGATCTTAATATTTTTAGGTTTACCAGGACAATCTTGTAGAGTTAAAGGGCAATGAAACCCAAGCAAATTGTTGCTTTCATGGTCTTAAAGAGATTAAGAAGAATAATCTCTGAAAGATAGAGCATAATCGGGTAAGAAACAAGAAAACTACGGCTCTTTGAAGATGTCCATTTATTCCTATGGGGAACTCAACTTGGCAACGCACTCTGATAAGTGTGTGGACAACTCCCCATATGTTTTGTACACAAATGTTCCCATTTTTACAATTTTCTTCATAGTCACATTTTTCCATTCCCCCAACTCATGATATGTTATGTATAAAAGCATTTTACAAAACATATGTTGAACTCGAACGAAGGGTAAACATACATCTTGAGAAAATTGAACAAAACTGAAATTTTGTGTACAAAATGTATGGGGAGTTGTCCACAACTTTGCCAGAGTGCGTTGCCAATTTAAGTCACTCGAAGAAATACATGGCTCTTTTCAAAGAGCCATAGTTTTCTTATTTCTTGACCGATTGTGCTCAAATTTTCAGAGAATATTCATTACATTTTGTGTCTTATAGTGCATACAACAATTTGTCTGGATTTCATTGTCCTTTAAGGCATGTAATTATATTATTTTTTTGTTGAAATATACAATTTTTTCCTCAAGAATACAAGGGGCTCGAGTAACCTCTGATGTGTTTTATTATTTTACGTTAAGAATAAACTATTTACGTTACTGTAATAGAAAATACAAATGTCATCATTTTATTTGCTTATGAATTTAATTATGTAAATATTGATAATATTTGTAATATGTAAATGTTAAAGCTATTTTGCTGTTCATCTGGAATAAAAACATTATGAAGAAAAAAGTGCGTGTGTGTGTGTGTGTGTGTGTGTGTGTGTGTGTGTGTGTGTGTGTGTGTGTGCGTGCGTGCGTGCGTGCGTGTGTGAATACACGTTTGGTCATTCAAACGGATAGATCTATGCCAAAAATCTAAAACACCTCCTTGAAAAAATCCTGGGAACGCCTATGATTTGATTGGTCAAACCTTGCATTCCAGTGAGAGTGTCGTTCTCACGATTTCACACGTACTAAAAAGCTTGGCGACAATGATTCTCCCCGCTATACGTCCGGTCATAGTCCATACGTGTTTCCTTTGATTTGATTGGTCAAACCTTGCGTTCCAGTGAACTCACGATCACACGTACTAAAGAGCACGGCGACAATCGTTCTCCCCATCTACGTACGACATACTAGTAGTCTATACGTGTATCCTTTTATTTGATTGGTCGAGCATCGCAATCCAGTGAAAGTGGTAATTGGCTAGTTAGAGCATCCTTTTATGTGATTGGTCAAACCGAGTGGGTGTGTTGTTTCGGCTTTAGTATTCTTAGATTTGATTGGTCGGACCTTGTAATCCGGGTAATCGGGTGAAAGTATTAATCAGTGATCGGTAACTAAATAAGGAGCAGTGACAGGGTTTTGGTCTCATATCATCACCCAGCTATCATCGTTGATGCTTCATCTTTAAGACCGTCCTGTTTACAGCGCCTTGTTCGGTTGACAACGAATATTTCTGAAAAATTGGACACCCAACGAGAGAGGGTATGTCATTTTACAATTATTTGAAATATTAAACAAAATGTTCATAGTTGCTTCCTATAGTCACATTAGCTGTTCATTGAATTTTCGTTTCGAATCAATATAAATTATTGTCATTAGCTGTTCATATTTTGTATGTGCTGTAGTTATTTTGGGGTATTTCTCAAAAATCAATAAATACACAGAGGAAATACAATAAATATATAGATTGGACACTCAAAGAAAAACTATACGTCAGTTTACATCGAATATTCCATATTATGTTCCAAACCGCTATTTTTTTGGATGTCATTGTTTTGTATTTTCTACAGTGGTTTGTATTACGTATTTTAGAAAGTATTTATATTTCTTGTTAGTACTCCTGTTATTATAAAAGACAATCCTTTAATGAGGCAGTCACACATAAGGCTGCGATTAGCTGCGATTAGCTGTCATTAGCTCCAAATCAATGAAAGGCGGATACTGTATAGTGTCAAACATAGGGTGGTAAACAATTTTGTTGGCACTTTTATTGTGAATAATCCAACAGGTAGCGCGTGGGTTTTATTCATATTGAAGTTTTAAAAAAAATAGCTAAAGAGTTTATATTTTGTTAGGTGTGGTCCTGTTGCACAATTCACATTAATTTTCATGTAATTAATTTCAAAAAGTAGATTTTTAAAAAATAGGAAAAAATACATTCTGTACAAATTGAGGGACTACAATATAGTCTCACATCACTCACATACGCTCTCATTGACTTGCATACCATGCAATCCAATGAGAGTGGAATTTTAGAGGCTTGCCCTAGATATTCAGGGTTATGCATTGTGTGCCAACTCATGAATAGATGCAATGAGCTTTTTCGGCCAAGTGCAACCAGATGGCTGAGGGGACAATACTCATTGTGTGATACACAATAGCGCGAACACTTATCGACTCGTGCACAGCTCCTAAATTTGAGGGGGCTCCACCCCCTGCCATTACTCTCTTATTGTGTTGATCGCAGATAGGATTTTTGAACATATTCAAAACACGAGTTCTGATCGTGCCATCACCTGCCATTACCTGCGATGAAAACCTGCGATGAGAAGAGAACGCACGGCGCATGCGTTCCTCGTGACCAGTCGTGCTATTGTTTGATCAATACACCATATTTAGGCTTATTTAGAACGGTAAAATTAGATTTGTTTTTAAATATAAAATAAGTGAGAATTATGTTTAAATATTGTGAAAATTGCATTCGATTGGGACGATTGATTGTTTGACATGATTCGCTCTTCATAGGTTATATTGTTTATTCGCAGCTAATGAGTAATGTCATGTAGTGGCAGCCCAACGCAGCCTTCACTGTGACCGGCCCATAGGGAGATGCTTTTCATAGCATCCTTGTATTCATTGTCATTACTTTTTGTTCCATTTTCCTACTTTATATCACATGTTATTGTTTGTTTGTGACATTAAAGGTATACTTGGGTATTGGTAATTCCCGAAATGCCCCTTGACACTAAATTGGTTGGTGTTAATTCCATTTGAAAGTTCATTGATTAGAACATGTAAAATGAGAATCATTCCCCTTCAAATTCTCTCATAGTTGTAAAATTTGATTTCAAGATATTTTAATAAGTATACCGGCCGGGGGACATTTTGACTTTTTAGAAAAATTACAAAAATGCTTATAGACTACTTTGAAAAAAATCTAAATAGGTTTTTAAATAGTTGTCGATGATATCTCTATTTAATCATTATTTTAACAAAACATCAAATGCAAATTATTTTGTATGAAAAATGGCAAAAACCAATGAGTTTTTAGAAAATGCCCTCTTGAGTTGTAACGGCTCTTTTTAAAATGATAACAGGGATTTTACTTAGTCGTTTGGAATTGTGTATATCTTTCGAGCATGGTGGAGTTATAACTACTAGTTTGTACCGTAATAGTGCAGGTTTTGGTTACTAAAGTTAAGTTTGACCAAAACTCAACTATCCCTTTAAATGATAATTATTATTTTTCTATTATGGATGCCCAAATGAAGAAAAAAAAATCATTAAATTTTGACCTTTTTCAAGACGGCTTTTATTGCCATTGTGCGAGTTTTACTTTAATATGTTGTTCTTTTTCATGTTCACAATTATCATTCTCGCTCACTTTTAGTAGTGTTTGAATATTCTATTCTTACATCATATTTGTCAGTTCGCATTGTACTCTTCAGTATATATGCAACCAAAGAAAAAGGGCATGCCAAAGTTTGCATTTAAAGGGATAGTTGAGTATTGGTCAACAACTCAAACTTAACTTTAGTAACCAAAACCTGCACCATTACGGTACAAAGTAATGGTTATAACTTCACCATGCTCGAAAAGTATACACAATTACAAACGACTAAGTAAAACCCCTGTTATCATTCAAAAGGAGCCGTTACAACTCAAGAGGGCACTATTTTTAACAAATCATTGGTTTTAGCCTTTTTTTCATACAAAATTGTGCATTTAATGTTTGTTAAAATAATGATTCAATAGAGATATCATCAACGACTTGAAAAACCTATTCTGATTTTTTTCAAAGTAGTCTTCGAGCATTTTTCTAAAAAGTATAAATATCGCCCGGTGATTGCCGGTGAAAAACATTTTGAATAAAAATATATTTATGGATATTTCAGCCGTTTCTGAACCGAATTTGATCAAATAAAGTTACAATTGTATGTTCTTTCGAATTTGACAGTCAGTTTTTCATTATCTCACAACAACATTTTGGGGGGCACTTCGGGAAATACCAATACTCAACACTACCTTTAATTACACTGGCCGGTATGCTACTAAATGTATCAACTTTAGCTTGACTAAAAGATAGAAATTACTAGTAACCATTAAATCCATTCCACACCCGTCGAACTTGCCTAGCATTTTGATGGTTATCATGCACCACCAGATATAAGCTATAGTTGTTTCTCCTCAGAATGACATTCCATTGAAATGTCCCCATTGAACATGTCCCCAGTAATATTATGTCCTTTTAATATACTGGTGACATGTTAAACCATTTCATAGAAATGTCAAGCATCCCTTTGTCTGGATGTCTAATGAAGGTGACAATCAGAAATGGTGCGTAACAACCATCAACGTGATTGTCCATTTCCACAGGTGTGAACTGGTTTAACTTGTTCCTGTTAATTCTGTGCTTTTACTTTTTAGTCTTGCTTAAAGGGATCTAGTAACTTTGTTGACAAGTGCAAAAAGTGATGAGTGATTAATCAAATATGTATTGGTGTGATCTGGTACGTCCACAAAGTAATGTGTGAAAAATGTACGTTGAATGGATGTTTTTTGGCCTAGAAATGGGCAAAAATGCAAAGTGATATTCACTAACTCATTGCACTCACTTGGTACACGGCTTAATTATCCCGTAGACAGTTTAACATCTGAACACTTCAATAGTTAATCTTTTGAACAAAATGAAAATTTGAAAGACCGAAACCTGTCCTGTGCTTTTATTGCTAAAGGGGTAGTTCAGTTTTGGTATAGAGGGCGCTGCACGAAATAATTTTGTTGTGAGGTAATGAAAAACTGAGTGCAAAATTTGAAAGAGCATACAATTTTAATGGTAGAATAAACTTTATTTGATCAAAATCGGTTCAGAAACTGCTGAAATATCAATAAATATATCCGATCGTAATCAATCTGGGGCCCAGATTTATTCAATGATTTTTTTTTTAATAACAAAAATAACTACACTTTTTAAAAAATGTTCAAAAGAGGTTTTTAAATAGTTGTTGATGATCTCTCTATCTAATCATTATTTCAACAAAACATTACATGCATAATTTTGTATGAAAATGGTTGAAACCAATGCTTTTTTAGAGAGCGCCCTCTTGTGTTTTAATGGCTCTTTTTGAATGATAAAAGGCTTTTTTATTAGTCGTATGTAATTTTCTATACCTTTCGAGCATGGTGGAGTTATAACTATTAGTTTGTAGTGTTATTGTGCAGGTTTTTGTTACTAAAGCTCAGCCTTACCAAAACTGTACTACCCCTTTAATATGAATATGACAAAGTATGAGAGAACCACTACAGTTCCAAGTAAGTTTTGAGGATTTGGACAATGGTACTGAATCCCTTTAAGTTGATACATTTAGTAGAATTTCGGCCAATGTGTTTAACTGTTGTTCTCTTTTATTCTTAAACGTCTGGTTAATTTCAAAGTATATTTGCAATAATCTAAAAAGACATTCTTAGTAAACTGCATACTCAAGCAAATGTATATGTCAGCCTCATTTCATAAATCTGACCACCATACTTTATTTAACTGATTTAGAGACTGTAAAATTCGTAAAATAAAAAGATTGGTTGGTTGGTTTTTTTTTTTTGTACAGACGTTCTCAGTCAACAGTGATCGAAATGTTTGTTTGGTTTTTTCGGGGGCGAGGGGGGGGGGGGGGGTACACGGATTTTCTATGTATTTCTTTTTTTGGAAAGGATTTTCCCCTCGTATTTTTTTGTTACTGTTTTTGTTAAATAATTCTGTCCCACTGCACCCAGCGCTACGTCACTGTCAATCAACTGCTATGGTTATTTACGTCTGAAACCGCCCTAATTTAGCGTCACCTTCCGAGAGACGCGACCCATAGGTTACGAACCCGGACCGATTTATTCGCAAAGCAGACATAAGGTGACTAAAATATCAGTTTCTAAATTTAAAAAAAGGGCGCAGCTTCAAATTATTTCAAGGGTGGTCAGGTCGTTGTCATAAAAAAAAATCCTTGTTTAAAAAAAAAATGATTTGCCTCCCACCCTCCCCCACCCCCCTCCATTCCCCAACAAATGTTGCCATTAATTTGAGGGTTTCGCATGAACTAAATTGCGTTTTTCGAAAACTCTTCGGTAAGAGGGGGCGGGGGGGGGGGGGGGACTGCAGCCCACAATCCACCATACATAGCTATGAGTAGGTTTACTATTCTATAATAATGAACATCTGGTGTTAAGGAAAAGTGCGAAAAACAAGAGTGTACAATTCATAAAAACAATAGAAAGCGAGGACTAAGGGAATAAATATATATAAATAATTCAAACATTCTTTCCATAATTGATCTCACGCAATAGGCCGATGGCCTTTCCCCACTTCGTCTCAAGTTCACAATACAAATTATTGATATGTTGAACATCTGTTGATAAAATATTGTTTGTTTTCAATCATATGTGTGATATTCCCACCGATTGGCGAATAAGGTGTAGGTATGACCTAATAATATTTTAGTGGTGCTATATGTTTCATTTAATTTTCACGGATAATGAAACATACATGCATATTGACAGGAAAATATGTGTAATGACCTCATGCATTTGATTTGATTTGATTTGATTTTATTCATTTATTTTCAACATAATATCATGATACAAATAATTATACAAATGATACAAATTGCTAACTCGTGCCGGAGTGTTGCCCTACTGGAGCGAATTCGTTGGTATTTTTCATGATAAAGAAATATAATCATTGAATATTAACAATTAAACATGTGTAACTTATACATTGATTAACATAATAGATACGTAATAGTGATGGTGAAATACAAGATTATAGAGTTCTTTTAAAAACAGTAAAAGGTTGAGAAAAAAATTCCATCAGCTAAATTTACGCTGCAAACGAAAAGACCAATGGAGACTTGATATTGATAATCATTTCACACGAACGTTAAAGGGATAGTTGAGTTTTGGTAAAGAGAGGTAAGTTTTGGTCAAACTGAATTTCAGTAACCAAAACTTGCACCATTACATTACAAACTAACAGTTATAACTCCACCATGCTCGAAAGAAGTTCACAATGACTAAGTAAAAAGCCTGTTATCATTAAAAAAAAGAGCCGTTAAAACTCAAGAGGGCACTCTCTCAAAACTCATTGGTTTCATCCATTTTGAATAAAATATTGTGCATGTGATGTTTTGTTGAAATAGTGATTCGATAGAGACATAATCAACAACTATTTAAAAAAACTCTTTTGTAAATTTTCGAAAAGAGGAAGCATTTAAACAAAATTTGCAATGGCTGGTTCAAAATTCTCTTATAATTGTGGGGCCCCACATTTATTAAAAATTGTTATGTTTATGGATATTTCAGCCATTTCTGAACCAATTTTGATCAAATAAAGTTTATTCTGTCATTAAAATATTATGCTCTTTCAAATTTGACACTCAGTTTTTCATTTTTAAAAATTGTGTAGCGCCCTCTATACCAAAACTCAACTATCCCTTTAACACAATCATTACACAATGCCGTGTGGAAATTAAAAAAACTCGAGGCGAAATGATATATAATAATGGCATTTGACACCAGGTGGTGAAATGATTGAAAGTTCACGCGCCAATCGTGTTTCACACGTCTATTCCATTGTTGGCTCCAACAAAAGAACTATGACATATGTCACAGAGGTTTTTGTTTTTGTTGTAATGAAAAGTAATACAAGCAAATATCAAACGAACTAAAAAACAAACAATACAGTCATATCCGGCATTCACACTTGTTTCATTCGTGACGTAGCATGGTTGGACTGAATAGGGAGGGGGGAGGTGGCAGGCGAATGATTGGAGGTACACATTATGAATTTCTTTTTTTTTTACACAGATGTTCCCCTCGTGTGTGTGTTTTGTTTGTCTTCATTTTTTTTTTCAAATAATTGAGGGGCACGTGCCCCCCTCCCCGCCATTCGTGTTTCACACGTCGATTCCATTGTTGGCTCCCAGTGCAAGAGAATTATGACATATGTCACAGAGGATGTTTTATTCTATTTTTGATTGTAATCAAAACTTATACAAGCAAATATCAATATGTAAAAACAAACTAACAAACAAACAATAAATATCCGGTGTGGTAGCGGAATCAGTCCGGCCGCAGAATAAGACCATATCCGCGAGCGGATTTTGTCTGACTTGCCAATACGGTATATTATTTTTGGTTCCTAACTTCAATTTTCAAAAATATGGTTGCTAACAAAACTAACCCTAACCCTTACCCGAAATACGGTGGCTATATGTTATATTTAGTCGCTATGGTTAGATTTGGTGGTTATAGTTAGATTTAGTGGCTTTGGTTACATTTGGTGGCTAAAACTACGAAAACTTAAGTTAGCAGCAATATTCCTAAATTGCACTGCCCAGTCTTATTCCGCGGCCGGACTTTTCCGCGACCATACCGGCATGGCATTCACACTTGCCTCATTCGTGGCATAGCCTCTTTGGACCGATTGATTTTTGACAAATTAATGGGGGCACGCCCCTCCTCCAATAGTAGCTACATAGGCGTACCCAGGGGGGTTCAACCCCCCCCCCCCCCCCCTTTGACCCAAAAATTGCTGTTTTGGGGGGTTTGAACCCCCCTTTTTAAATTTTAGCCGGTCTCTTAAGTGGTCTCGACCGCCTAAATCCTGGTCTCGACCGACTAAAACCTGGTCTCGACCGACTAAAACCTGGTCTCGGGCTTCGAAAATGCTTTACGGAGACCCCCCCCCCCCCCCCCCCCCCCCACTGAGAGGGTTTTTAAACTTTGTAGGTACTTGGTCTCGGTCTCGAAAATTTTGAAAGTACTTGGGGATCGGCTTTGAAAAAAATTTACGGACACCCCCCCCCCCCCCCAAAAAAAAAAAATGCATAACTCTCTTGCCTATTGTCTGATTCCGATCACATTTTCGCCGACTAGTTATTCCTCTCAAATTAGTTGTTGTTGTTGTTATTGTTGATGTCGTTGTTGTTATTGTTTTTGCTGATGTTTTTGCTGTGTGAGACAATTCTTCAATCTGGCCTGGAATTCGGGTGTTCGGGACGGTGTTAATTGACCGGATTTGCCCTTGAGTAGTAAAGCTTGTGGCTAGTATGCTCCCCGGGGAGTCGAGATGGTGCAAACCACGGGCGTAGCGAGTTACGTAATACCTATTCAACTGGGGGGATGAATGAATAGATCATCCCCCCCCCCCCCCCCACTTGAATGGGTATCAATGTCATGTCTATGCCCGTGGTGCAAACGATAATATATACTATGTGTTGGTTTGAACGACCATAAAACGAACATGTGATTGTTGATATATCAAAAAAAAAACTGACGATGGGTTGATCAATGTGAATTTCTGTGATCTGATTATGTCCACTAAGTGATGTCCACTAAGCCACAATTCCATGGTAATTGAATGTTATATTATACAGATAATGCACGGTAGCGAGTGCATTCAGGGCCAAATAATGCACGATGTGCGAGAAGAGCCACTGGATATACCGCACCGAGGTCCGCAGGACCGAGTGCGGTATATCCAGTTGGCGAGTTACTCATTGCACTGACTTTGTACACAGTTGAAAGTCTCTCAATCTGAACGCTTCAATCAGAAATATCTTTATAACGACAGAGAAATTCGAAAAAATCGAATCCTAGCTCTTCCATGCTTTTATATTGGTAATACGAATACAACGAGGTATGATAACCTTGATGGCCCGTATTCACAAAGTAGGTTTGTACAAACCATCGTTCAAACCGAGGTTTACATCTATGGAATGCCAATTGTAAACTGATGGAGAGAGAATGTGTACCATCAACATTGTTAACAAGTAAGGAATTTACATTCTCTCTCCATCAGTTTACAATTGGCATTCCATAGATGTAAGCCTCGGTTTGAACCATGGTTTGTACAAACCTCCTTTGTGAATACGGGCCATATGAGTTTTAAGTACGTTTTGTGAAAGCTGACAATGTCACCATAAATCCCTTTCTTATACATAGTGTGTGCGCTATGATTTATTTAATGTTTTAATGGAAATTTACAATGATACGAATACAACCAGGTACCGTTCTAAATACCGTACCTTGTGTGAATGTTGACATTATCACTATAAAAAACAGATCCCTTTTATGTTACATGTATGCGTTATGATTAAATTGTTTTAATTGAAGATTACAATGATTTATTACAGTGTTTTCTTTCTGAGAGGGTGGTGGTGACCAACCCAAAACCGGCAGGATGAGGAAGCTTATCCTTGTGGCACTCATAGTGCTGGTCCTGGCAGTCCTTGTGTCTGCTAAAGGTGAGTCAAAATTGTCCACTAATATTTTAAAAATACTCTGACCCAATATTCATAAAATACCCGCTAGCTTAATTCCATGCTAAGTCTATTTAAAATGATGCGGTATAGCGCCAACAAACACTTTTTTTTCCTAGTGACTAGTCCCAAACTAGGGTTAGTTGGTGTTTAGCCTTAAAGATATATTTGAGTATTAGTTAACGTCCATTTTAGCGAATCTTATCATCAAAACTTGATAATAAATGACTAAGCATGCTCCAATGAAGATATAAATCCGAAATAATACGTTTAGAGTAAATTTTGATGCAAAATACCTATACGTGTTCGACTGCAAATGAGCTAGTTACAAGTGTGGACATAGTCTGGCGCGAGCAGCTAGGCCACATGTGTGAAGTAGCGCCGATATCGACTGTCTAAACGATAAATGAATACAATATTTTGAAATCACATTTTACAACTATGAGAGCATTCGAAAGGGAGCGATTCTCATTTCACATGTTTTATTCAATGAACTTTTTTCAAATGGAATCAAAACTCTACTCTCACACTTAGCCGAGTTGTACCTACGAGTTTGGGCGATTTTTGGCAAGTCATGCCTAGCTCGCACAACTGGGGAACATTGGAACCTCGGCACCCAAGTCCGCAAACATGTGACAGGGCATCCCTAACTATCATATACCCCAAAATAGACCTTTATGGCCCGAATTTTCATCAGTGGCTCAACTTTATTCCGGCCTAAAAAGACGTAGACTACCAGTAACCATTTAAACCGCTTTGCACCTGTGGACATATTGATTGTTGCTATTTGCTACCGGATATATAATAATTGTTTCCTTTCATTATCCAGAACCCTTGGGTTCTGTCTGCTTATAGGCATCATGACAGTGGGCCCCTTGAAATTCAGTCATAGTATAGTCGGTCATCAGCCAAATTGCGTCCTGGATCATCCAGGACATTGTATTGCCCTTTGTAAATTCCAAAGCAGAACTAGAGGGATTGACTGGATAATGAAAGGAAACAATTATATACATTATCTCTGGTGGCAAATAGCAACAATCATTACGTTTGCAGGTGCAAAATGGTTTAACTGGTTATTGGTAGTCTTTGTCTTTTTAGGCAGGGCTCAAGTTGAGCCACTGATGAGAATTCGGGCATATGTCCACATGGGCATGGATAGACATTGATGAGGAAATAATTCAAACAAGAGGCGAATCCCCCGCTCGTCTTCGTTATTATACCGCCCCCTTATTTGTTACGCTACTGATTGCTTCAAAATATTAAGTATTGAAGAAAAAATGATATAAACAATTAATAATAATAATAATAATACTATCAATAATAATTATAATTATAGTAATGATAATGATTATGATTATGATAATACTAATACTAATACTAATACTACTAATAATAATAATAATAATAATAATAATAATAATAATAATAATAATAATAATAATAATAATAATAATAATAATAATACTCATAATCATAATCATAATCATAATCATAATCATAATCATAATAATAATAATAATGATAATAATAATGATAATATGGTAATAATGGACATGATTATAATAATGATAATAATAATGATGGTAATATATGATTTAAATATAAATGTTATATTCTATCAGATATCCGAGGTACTTCTATTTATAAGATATCTAAAATCTTTTTAAAATTCAGATTGAAAAAGGATTTCGATTTATCAAAATTCTCCGTAAGGAAATGTGTGTGTTAGGTTAATAAGAATAGAAACTGCGGAAATGTAATGGTGTTTTGGTTATCTCTTGTTGTTTTGCTTTCAATTCGATATTGCTTTTCTACCTTACAGGTTCGAAGTCGAAGGGTTCGGGTTCGGGCTCGAAGTCCAAAAAAAGTAAGAAGATACTCTTTTTATAAATAAATGTCAAGGGATTGTTTTTAACGTGATTATAAAATCAACTTTAGGCAAATGAAATGTGATTAAAAAGATAGTGGCTAGAATTTGTTTTACTTATGAAGTACAATACATGAGATTAAAAAAGAGTTTTTCAAAGGGGAAGAAAATGTGAATCTACATTCAATATCAAAACGAATCCTAACAAAAAATATTTTGTATAATTGTTTTTGTTTTTATATTGATATGATTTCATGTTGTTAAAGTGGTACAATTTTAAATTAATACTATATAATAATTATATATTTTGTATAATATGTGTTTTTTTTATATTATTATTATTTCATGCGGTTATAGCGGTACAATTTTCAATCATCATATCATCTCATGCATAATTATATGATAATACAAATTAGGTAGGCGTGAACCTTAATCTTACCGTATATACTACACGATTCGGTCTGATCAAAAAACAATTTAAGGGGACCACTAGTCTTATATGTTTCGGTATCGGTATTTTATATCGAATAGATGTACACTTTGCAAAAGGTTGTGAAATTCATAAACAATACAATTGCATCAACACTTACGGAACCATTAGGGCCTCATGGTTCCGTGTGTGCAATTGTCTGCGAGTGCGCCAACGCGCGTACGTGTTGGGACAATAGAATAGAGCCCCGAAGACACGTACGTCCTATATACAATAACCGTAGTCTTCGTACGCAGAATAATGATTACCTACGCTAGTATGGTGATGAGTTTTCAAATTATTAATTTGTATGCATTTGTAGGTGGAATGGACTACCAAAACAGTTACCTTTTATTTATAAGAATATTATTTTGGGGTTGCAGTTCCCTTTAAGGATCTGAACAATAATACACGCTTTTAAATACTGACATTATACATATTATACATAATTCCGGTCACTTCTAGTCGTACTAAATGGAAATAATGAAACGTCATCTGATCTTGCACTAACAAAAGCGGGGTTACATATCCACTAAAATAGCAGCAGATTCAACAACAGAGGTTACATGGCAAGTTAGTTGTATAGATATATCAAATAATTATTAATAATGTATCATTATCTCTGTGTTCCTTCTCAACATAACAGGCGGCAAGGTCAGTGGTGGGGGTAAGAGCGGTGGCAGGAGTGGTGGCAAGAGCGGTGGCAGGAGAGGTGGCAAGAGCGGAGGCAACAGTGTCGGCCAAGCAGAACCAAATATCGAGCGCTCAAGGTACGGCCGCCGAGAAAAGGAGCCTAAGCAGCCCAGTAACAGCGGGGGCAAGAGCGGTAGCGGAGGCAAGAGCCATGGCAAGAAGGGTAGTAAGAGCGGTGGCAAGAAGGGTCGTAAGAGCGGTGGCAAGAGTGGCAACGGAGGTAAGAGCGGTGGCAACAGTGGTCAGAACAAACAACCAAGTGTCGGCCAAGCAGAACCAAAGATCGAGCGCTCAAAGTACGGCCGCCGAGAAAAGGAGCCTAAGCAGCCCAGTAACAGCGGGGGCAAGAGCGGTAGCGGAGGCAAGAGCCATGGCAAGAAGGGTAGTAAGAGCGGTGGCAAGAAGGGTCGTAAGAGCGGTGGCAAGAGTGGCAACGGAGGTAAGAGCGGTGGCAACAGTGGTCAGAACAAACAACCAAGTGTCGGCCAAGCAGAACCAAAGATCGAGCGCTCAAGGTACGGCCGCCGAGAAAAGGAGCCTAAGCAGCCCAGTAACAGCGGGGGCAAGAGCGGTAGCGGAGGCAAGAGCCATGGCAAGAAGGGTAGTAAGAGCGGTGGCAAGAAGGGTCGTAAGAGCGGTGGCAAGAGTGGCAACGGAGGTAAGAGCGGTGGCAACAGTGGTCAGAACAAACAACCAAGTGTCGGCCAAGCAGAACCAAAGATCGAGCGCTCAAGGTACGGCCGCCGAGAAAAGGAGCCTAAGCAGCCCAGTAACAGCGGGGGCAAGAGCGGTAGCGGAGGCAAGAGCCATGGCAAGAAGGGTAGTAAGAGCGGTGGCAAGAAGGGTCGTAAGAGCGGTGGCAAGAGTGGCAACGGAGGTAAGAGCGGTGGCAACAGTGGTCAGAACAAACAACCAAGTGTCGGCCAAGCAGAACCAAAGATCGAGCGCTCAAGGTACGGCCGCCGAGAAAAGGAGCCTAAGCAGCCCAGTAACAGCGGGGGCAAGAGCGGTAGCGGAGGCAAGAGCCATGGCAAGAAGGGTAGTAAGAGCGGTGGCAAGAAGGGTCGTAAGAGCGGTGGCAAGAGTGGCAACGGAGGTAAGAGCGGTGGCAACAGTGGTCAGAACAAACAACCAAGTGTCGGCCAAGCAGAACCAAAGATCGAGCGCTCAAGGTACGGCCGCCGAGAAAAGGAGCCTAAGCAGCCCAGTAACAGCGGGGGCAAGAGCGGTAGCGGAGGCAAGAGCCATGGCAAGAAGGGTAGTAAGAGCGGTGGCAAGAAGGGTCGTAAGAGCGGTGGCAAGAAGGGTCGTAAGAGCGGTGGCAACAGTGGTCAGAACAAACAACCAAGTGTCGGCCAAGCAGAACCAAAGATCGAGCGCTCAAGGTACGGCCGCCGAGAAAAGGAGCCTAAGCAGCCCAGTAACAGCGGGGGCAAGAGCGGTAGCGGAGGCAAGAGCCATGGCAAGAAGGGTAGTAAGAGCGGTGGCAAGAAGGGTCGTAAGAGCGGTGGCAAGAAGGGTCGTAAGAGCGGTGGCAACAGTGGTCAGAACAAACAACCAAGTGTCGGCCAAGCAGAACCAAAGATCGAGCGCTCAAGGTACGGCCGCCGAGAAAAGGAGCCTAAGCAGCCCAATAACAGCGGAGGCAAGAGCGGTAGCGGAGGCAAGAGCCGTGGCAAGAAGGGTAGAAGGGGTGGTAGGAAAGGAAAGAAACAACCAAGTGTCGGCCAAGCACAACCACTGGAGCCACGCACAAGGCAAAAGAATAACAAGCAGCCAAAGGCTCCCGGAGGAAAGGGATCTGCTCAGCTTCCGGAATCTTCACCGAAGGGACCAGGAGGGAATTACGGGCCAGGAAAAGCCCGAGAACCTGAAGAAGAGAGGCCAGCTGTCGGTCAAGCAGACCCAGAAGGACGTCCTGCCAAAAGGCCTCGAGATGGCAAAAAGGACAAGAAAGACAAGAAAGACAAGAAGGACAAGAAAGACAAGAAAGACAAGAAGGACAAGAAGGACAAGAAGGACAAGAAGGACAAGAAGGACAAGAAGGACAAGAAAGACAAGAAGGACAAGAAGGACAAGAAAGACAAGAAGGACAAGAAGGACAAGAAGAACAAATACAAGAAGAACAAGGACAAGAAAGACAAGAACCCCAAGGGAAAGAGGCCTAAGTCACCACCTGCAGCTGGACGAGCAGACCCCGGTGCCTATCCTCCAAGGAAACAAAGGCTTCCATCTCGAGGAGCACCACCTGCAGCTGGACGAGCAGACCCCGGTGCCTTTCCTCCAAGGAAACAAAGGCTTCCATCTCGAGGAGCAAGCGAAACACCGTCGATTCGCAATGGCAGGCCTGCTTCGCCTGATCAGTCAGGTAAGTGTAACGCAAAATCTACATTTTTGTTTACAGATAGTTCGTCTTAAAGGGATCTAGTAACTTTGTTGCGATGTGCAAAAAAATAGCAAATTGTTGATAAAAACGTGTATTTTTTTATGATCTCATATACGTCCACCGAGTAATGTGTACAATTTTCACATTAAATGGATATTATATGGCCAAGTACAGTAATGAGTTACACAAATTACAAATCCGAATAGTCGAACACTGCAATCGTAACATTTTACTTTTTAACAAAAGGGAAATTTGAAAAAACCGTGTTCCATGCTTCTATTGGTAATACAAATACAACAAGATATGAGAGAACCGCTAGATTTCTAATGAAGTTTTGTGGATTTGGACAATGTTACAACTAGATTCCTTTAATCTAACGAGTTGTTTTCATAACGCTTCATAACAAAGTAATAGCAATAAATGGTTGAAACTTGAGGAGTCTGGAGGGCGCCCTCTTGTGTAAACAACTGCTTTTTTATGAAAAGATGCCTGTAACTTAGCCGTTGATATGTTTTTCTACCATTCAAGCCTCATTGCAACATAAACTGTTAATTTGTAGTGATAACTGACAAGTTTTAGATACTTACATTATGTTTGACCAAAAATGTACGTTCCCTTTAATATTTCTTGAAAATGTACCTTTCAAACACATTTTAACGTTCAACCTTATCTCATTAAAACGTTAAAATATGGTTTAAATGAACTACTTAATTGGTATGGAAAAATTCGCAATAATATATCATTTGTTTAAATTAAGTTACAGAAGCTTTTAAAAATCGTTACAAAATACTAAGTGCTTCTTGTTTTTAATATGTATTTCCATGTGAAGATATAGCCCCAGTCACTTCCATTATTTTGTTTTCAGGTTAGTAGTCTTTGTCTCATTGTCTTTCAGGCCTCTCTCCAAGTCCAATCGTGGAGTCACCAAGTAAGTATATCACATCAACTATTCAACGACGTTTTACAATTTCAATAGATATAAATGCATATACATGACGAACTATGATTGCAGCAATGTATTATATACTGAGCGACCATTTGGATGGTTGGTCATTTGGTTTTTGCAGACCGTGTTTGAACAATCAGTTACCATTATTTACGTCTGGGATCGCCTTGTATCGTCACCATCACCATCAGGTTGAATCGGCGTCACGGACCCGAGCCGATTAGTGCAAAGAGCGGAGCTCTGACCACTACACCAGAACACCTCTTCACGAATGAATGTATTTTTGTAATGATAACATATAGTATTCTTTATTATGCGATCATATACGAGGTGTTATTCGGCTGTGGTGTAGATTAGGGATAATGCGATGTTTCATAAAAAATCCGTTTTATAATGTGTTAATGCATTTAATTATACTCAAGAAAATCTACATTGCGTAAGTAAATGGAACATGCGGAACGCAATGCAAATTTTGAGCAATTTCACGTGTGTATACTTGTTTGTACATGGTGTATGTTTAAAGCATCTAAAAGGCCAGCATGCTTGGGTGAATGTAATATATCAGTTGAAGCTATATTGAGTTTAATCTGTTATTTTATTACGATATATGAAATTATATAATTTGTGAATTGCATCGCTGGTTTTACTTAACATACATTCAACTTGATAATTCAGATTTCTGAAATGCAATAAATGGCATTCGAATATAATTGAAAAATATAATTATATAGAAAACAATGACTTCCATATTATTGTGTGGCTTACAAGAAAGATTAATTGTTCAGATTCGTAGCCGTCAAATCTGATAGAACCATATATTCATAGTTGTATGTATATCTCTTAAATTACAGACCCAAGCGGCCAGATCGAGACTAGCGGAAAAGACGTTTTCGAGTTCTTCGATCTGGATATAAACCCCCAAGGTCCAGGCCCAATCGAGTTCGATATTTCATTCAACGGCCCTTCTGGAATCTCCGTCGTATTAACTCCCCAGCTCATCCTTGGAGGATCGTACTACCAAATAAGTAAGGATAATAAAAGTGGGTTATCATATGGGCCATTCTTGGTCACGTGTGTGACCCAAAACATGACAAATTTTGAAATGGGATGCTTATATTTCAGTAAGTATGAGACTATAATGATTTTTACTTCATATGTGACTTGAATATGTTGTAGTCTTTCAAACTTAACACAAAAGATTTTATAAGGATTACGTAACTCAATGTCAGAGGTCAAATGGCATGGGTCACGTGTGTGACTTCGCACGGAGCGCTTTTTTCTTAACTAAATTTCATTTGGAAAATTCTTTAAAATATGAATAGCTATAATGTTCATCTTATTACCAGAGAAGTACTATACATTTGTAAGTACAAGAGTAGCAATGAATGAGAATTATATCACACCGTTGTTTTTTATAGTACTTAATTATGTGGCAACGTCTGGTCACGTGTGTGACATTTTGGGGTGGTCACGTGTGTGACATGTACAATATGAATGGAAAAATGGGAATTTTATAATATCGGGTTTAGAAAAGAATGAAAGGTTGAATTTTTACAAAGTTGGTATCAACCTGTACAGGAAAGTGAGAAGAATGAGCTTGCTAATTATCCTTTTGATATCTTGATTATTTTCTGAATTATGATTACTAGAAAAATATTGAAATATGTAAATTTATGCAAATGAGTAAAAAAGTTTCATTTTAAACTTCAAATCATGTATTTCATGAAACTTTACACATGGGTCATTCCAAAAATGGAACAAAACTACAGAAAAATAAAACTTCAATTTTTCCGAAAAAGTTTCACTTTTCAAAGAATGGCCCATATACAATATTAATCTTCTTCGTTAAAGTCATCGTGTTGTTGGCTATTGGGGGCGCTGTGGAAATGTGAGCAGCAAAGAACCCTGTTTTTATTAATTAGTTTAGACCAGCAAAATCATCTTGTTATAAAAGGGTTTTGTTGAAGAGCTCTATACAGGGTGTCCCCCCAAAAACGGAACGGGCCACGCCCCAAAATATGGTAACAAAATGATTATGTCCATCGGATAAGGTGTCTTTTCCAATGAAAAACAATACCAAGAACAGTAATTTTGGTCGTGTAGTTTTTGTGTAGTTTTTTGTGCAATGAAAAATGTGCGACATCTCGTGGAGGTTCGTTACATTTTAGTCATAATTAGTGTGTGTTTCCTACTTTCATGTTAAGTGGATATTTGTTTAATAAGTTGCCAGTTGTCCCCCCCCCCCCCCCCCCTCCCCTCCCAAATAGAAACAATACAAACAATTACGTTTAATATGTTTATTCTTTTGAAAGTGGTCATCTTTTTGCTCTAGAAAAGTATTCTGTGAGCATGGCAAACGTTTAGGAAGCAAACATCTGGCATCGGATGAAAGTATCCAACATTTTTTTTGAAGAATCTGTTCTTTGTTGAAAAACGCAACGGTAACCTCATCACGATTATTGTAAAATTCTTCGATACAAAATGATACTCAATTAGCCGCAAGAGATTGTAAAAATTAATTGATTTTCTGAGAACTTATAATACATGTCTTGTTTTGTTACTTTTTCCCCCTAGATTATCTGCCCGGAACGTCCTACACAGTCTTGCGATGCGTTGAAGTTGGAGATTGCACAGAACTCTACACGCTCTCCAATGAGGTGGGCACCGACGAACAAATGCGTATCTGAACCGAATCAAATCGTGCTTATTTTAATGCGTGTAGTTTAGTTCGGATCGTCTATCACTCATCGGATCGTTATCCCAGTTTCTGATCCGGGCCCCGGTTGCAGAAAGAGTTGCAATCGATTGTACAGTTGCAATTAATTGCAAGTCAGAATATGTTATGCACATTTGAACCAAACAGATTTGCTAATTTTAGTCACATGTCCCGACTTGAAATTAATTGCAACTTTACAATCGATTGCAACTCTTTCTGCCCAGATCACAAATACGAATGTGATTCGATAAGAGAGTCAGTTAGGTAAAGTGAAAAGAAGTCTCCTTCACACATAATAAGTATAAAAGCGAGAGGCTCATCGAGGGTTAACGGCTTAACACCCCACATTGCCAAACATAATAATAATTAACGATATGTTATTAATCATTTTATAGCACATTTCTAATTATAAACTGTCCGATGCGCTTTACAACCTCTCCAATAATAATCTACTATAAAATGAAAAATAACAAAATGAATATTTCTTCAGGTTTCTTTTAAATATTAATATACTGTGAGAGACAACCTAAAATCGACTGGCAAACTATTCCTCACTGAAGGGCCAGCTAAACAAAAACTACGCCCTCCTCCCTTTGAACAGAAGAAGACTAAAAGGCCACAAACATGGCAAAGAGATGTGATATAAAAGAAGATAGTGATGCTTTTCAGGACATTTTTTAGAAAGGGTATGTTCCTAAGTTTCATATGACAAACAAAATATTTTACAGATTTGTTTTACAATTTTACAACGTCCGGAACGTTCTAGTTTCAAAAGGTTCGTGTGATTTCATAATTTTGTTCCAATGGATTTATATTATGATAGACAGAAATTAGCAGTTATTTTCATGTTTGTATATACATTATTGTACATGTTTTGTCATGTATGTGTCTTTTTTTATAGTTTTGTTTGTATAAGTATATTTCGTAACTACTGTTCGGGGAACCGGGGGGGGGGGGGGGGGAACCATGCCTCCACTTAGCCTCTTTTTTTTTGGTTCCCTATTTTCATGTTCTTGTATATTGCAACTTATGCTTATTATTATATATATTTTTGTATTGTTTTTTTTATTGAAAATGGAAATGAATAAAATGAATTGAATTGAATTATTAGCTCATAGTGCTGTTGGGCATTTTAAAATGTAAATCGTGTACCAGGGGCGGATCTAGCTTTTTGCTAAGGGGGGGGGGGGGGGTTGGATCGAGCTTTTTGCTAAGGGGGGGGGTGGATCTAGCTTTTTGCTAAGGGGGGGGGGGTTGACCCAATGGCGATGCGGATACTGTGTGGGTCTGGACACATAATGACATTTTTCTATGCACATCACATTTTCACTTGGCAGCCCAAGGGGGGGGTTAAACCCCCTAACCCCCCCCCCCCCCCCCCCCCCCCACACGTAGATCCGCCACTGTGTACGTATATCATACTAGCAATTTGTTCCAATAAATATGATGAACGGTGTCTGCAAAAGTTATTCGTTTAAGGTATTTGGTTCACCTCCGACAACGGTTCTGCTAGGAAAGCTTATAGGCCCTATATCGCCTAACTGACTATATTGGTTATTCTCATGTATTCACATTCGTTTGTTGTTTTTTTCCCAATTCTATCAGATCCCCGAACTGCAGCGCTTCACAATCCGACTTGCAAAGGAACCGACCGATGGAGGTGTCATCTTTGTCATTTCCCTGCTCCTCCCAGGCGATGTTCTGCTAGGAGAAAATGTCCAGGATCCAAATCCTTTCCCCGTGCGATACGTCGGGGTTTCCTCCAGTGCCCCAGCTACATGGAATATCTACCCGATCAACAGCGCAGGTAAAACAATAAAACAGTGAAACCTCATTATAACGAGCACCCTTGGCCATGCAGTTAATTTAAAGGGGTAGTACAGTTTTGGTACGGCTGAACTTCAGTAACCAAACCTGGACAGTAACATTATAAACTAATAGTTATAACTCCACCATGCTCGGAAGATATACAAAATTACAAACGACTAAGTAAAAAGCCCGTTAACATTCAAAAAGAGCCATTAAAACACGAGAGGGCGCTTTCTGAAAAGGCATTGGTTTAAACCATTTTTCATACAAAATTATCATCAACAACTATTTAAAAAACGCTTTTGAACTTTTTTTAAAAAGCCATGCAAGCAGTTTTTTAATTTAAAAAAAAAAAATCATCTAATTATTTGGGCCCCATAATTATAAGATCGATATATTTATTGATATTTCAGCCGTTTCTGGGTCGATTTTGACCAAAAAAAAGTTTGTTCTGCCATTAAAATTGCATGTTCTCACAAATTCATTACCTCACAAAAAAATTGTGATGTGCAGCGCCCTCTCTACCAAAACTAACTATCCGTTTAAAGCAACTAGAAATGTCACTGAATGTGATTAATACACCCGCAGTACTGGTTTGCGAAGAGGATAAAACAATGCTTATTAGGTGAAGAATCAACATTGTATGGTGCACTGAAATTTTTCTCCACATAGTTATTATATAAAAGTTCCATATTTTTTGCAAAACCATGGCAACGCCGTATCTAAAAGACACAGAAGGTATGTCTTGCACACCATCACCTTAACAACATTAAGTGTACCAAGTTTCATCCAAATTGCTCAAAAACTGTGGAAGTACTTCGCTCCACAAGATTTTCCTATTTTTGGTGCAAAATTGTGGTTACCATGGCAACGCCTTATCCATCATTCACAAAAAATATGTCATGCACACCCTTACCTCAAGAACATTCAGTGTACCAAATTTAATTAAAATTGCTCAAAAACTGTTGAAGTAGTTCGCTCCACAGACTTTTTGCAACGGACCAACTGACCAACCGCCCGCACGCTAATTCCTATATTTATACCCCCTTTCAAACTTCGTTTGGGCGGGGGTATAGTGAAACAGTGAAACCTCGTTATAACGAGCACCCTTGGCCCATGCAGTTCAAACAAATTTACAATAAAATAGTGAAACCTCGTTATCACGCGAGCACCCTTGGCCCATGCAGTTAAAACAATAAAACAGTGAAACATCGTTATAACGAGCACCCTTTGCCCATTGTATCTACTTTGTTATATTAGATACATGTAGCTCGTTTTACTAGGGCTTACAAATAATGAAATACATGCAGGTCAAATAATAAAACAGTGAAACCTCCTTATAACTAGCACCCTTGGCCATCAAATCTTCCTCGTTATATCAGATACATATTATATTATGTTAGGCACTTTAATAAATCAAACTTATCATTAGTAATCATAATTCTTATGTTATTAGTATATAGCAACATTATGATTAATGTCATCACCATCATTGTGATACAATTGTGCAGGTACAATTGTAAGGTCTGCTCCGATCGTGCTCTCCAACTACCAGGAGGAAGAGGATCTGTCGGTTTCTTCCGGTGATCGTGAAGTCGTTTTCGACGCCGCCGCGGCAGGCGAGCTCGTTCTTACCCTAACCTCAAGTCAAGGAGATTACACACTCGGTAAGATTTGTTCTGTTTTTCAAACAATTTTTTTTTTGCAGGTGATATTTGAGACTTCAATCATGTACCAAGATTCTGTGAAAATTGATTTCAGATCATATCACTTACTGCCATTTGGTTTTGACTGCAATCATACATTTCTCCGTCAGGGAGACTTGAAGAATCATACTCCATTTCAGTCTTCTGTTGATACCATAAGCCAAATAACAAGCTACAATAGAAATGTCAAAGTTTCAAGTCTTTTTAAGGCAGTTGTATATCTTAATTTATACCCAAGAGGAAATACGACTCAAAGAGATGGAAATTCACTTTTCAGTAACAGTAAGCGAGGGTACGCTTTTTTAAAAGATACACAGTATATAATTAATATATAAAGACCTATATTCTGACTTGTTAAACATTTGTGATTACCAGTGCTCGGGGCCAACGGTAACACAGAAGTGATTGGCAGCATCGGGGATTCCCTGACTTCATCCGGTCCCATCGAAGGTGGCGTCCTGAACGAGCAGGGAAGACAGTACTCGATCTCGTGGAGGAATGGTGAGATTGCTTTCGGGTTGGCCGACGATTCGCCGATGTTCACCTGGGATCTCGGTCAGGAAATTGCTGTCAGTAGAATCGCCTTCAGCGCTGGGGAGAACAGCCTTTACGAAATACACACCTACAAGTACTATTACTTGTCAGGTAAGTGGTGACCCTCCGGATTCAAGTTACGACATAAGATTAGATAAGATTTAGGATAAGAAATGGGATAAGTTGCAAGATAATATAAGATTTTATATAAGATAGGATAACATCCGGATTTAAAGGGATACAGTCAAACCTGTGTATAGTGGCCACCCAAGGGAGTCAAGAATAGTGGCCATTGGTGTAGACAGGTGGCCACTATAGACAGGTTCAATAGTACTGTTTTTCCTTGCAGGGGATAACTTTTGATGGCCACTATAGATAGGTTGGCTGCTATAGACAGGTGGCCGCTAAGACAGGTTTGACTGTATATAGTTGAGTATTGGTCAAACTTAACTTTAGTAACCAAAACCGACACCATTACGGTACACCATGCTCGAAAAGTATACACAATTGCAAACGAATAAGTAAAACCCCTGTTATCATTCAAAAAGAGCCATTACAACTCAAGAGGGCGCTATTTTAAAAAAAATCATTGGTTTTAGCCTTTTTTCATACAAAATTGTGCATTTAATGTTTGTTATTAAATAATGATTCAATAGAGATATCATCAACGACTTTTTAAAAACCTATTCTGATTTTTTTTCAAAGTAGTCTTCGAGCATTTTTTGAAATTTTTCTAAAAAGTCTAAATATCGCCCGGTGATTGCCGGTGAAGAACATTTTGAATACAAATATATTTATGGATATTTCAGCCATTTCTGAACCGATTTTGATCAAATAAAGTTTATTCTGTCATCAAAATTGTATGTTCTTTCGAATTTGACAGTCAGTTTTTCATTATCTCATAAAAAAATATCGGGGGCACTTCGGGAATTACCAATACTCAACACTACCTTTAAGTTAGGATATTAAAGATAAGATAAGGTTTATAATAAGAAATGGGATAAGATTGAACATAATATAAGATTCAAGTTAAGATAGGAGAGGATAACATAAGATATGATTAAGAACTGCACACCTATAAGTACTATTACTTGTCAGGGAAGTGGGGACCATCCGGATTTAAGTAAGGATAAGATAAGATAAGATTAAAGATAAGAAAAGATTACGGTACTACACATACTATTACTTGTCAAGTAAGTGGTGACGCTCCGGATTTAGGTTAGCTAGGATAAGATAAGATGTGACAATATAAAATAAGATTACGAACTACACACCTACAATTACTAAATTACTTGTCAGGTATGTGGCGACACTCCGGATTTGAGTTAGGATAAGATATAAGAATTAAAGGGAAAAGAAATAATAGAGAAAAATTACAAACTTCTTTCTTCTCTCTTTTAGGAACCTCTCTGCGCAGCACACATGACCGCGTGGTTGCAACATCGCTGACTTTCTACGATATCAGGCGGGAGGCTGGAGAGGCGTTCGTCCAGTTCAGACTCAAGGCCGACGGACCATGCCTGGTGGTTCTGACTGGCTCGGACAAACAAAACGTACAACAGGATGATCTTCTGGTCTTCAGTAAGTAAATAATACAAAAATTGTATGACCAGTGGATTAGCTTTGTCGACTGATTAGGGGCACCTCAAGGATTTTTTTTTTTTTGGGGGGGGGGGGGGCACACATAAGTAGATCTTTATTTTTTTACACAGATTATCCCATTATGTTTTGTATTGTTGTTGTCAGATCATTGTAACTACACCACTGTGTGCAGATAGTGATAATAAAGGGTGGTCACAGACATGAAAATAATCATAATAAACTGAACACGTCTGTATAAAAAGCACATAACGAACCAACCAACCAACCAACCAACCAACCAACCAACCAACCAACCAAAGTTAACCGTAGCCACTAAATATAACCTAAACCACCAAATCTATCATATAGCCACCATATTTAGGGAGACTTGGGGTTAATGGTAGGGTTAGTCTTGTTCACAGCCATATTTTGGAAGGACATCAACAAATGCAGGACCACCAGTAAAAAAAAAATAATAATTTGTATGAGACAGTACAAGGGATAGGCTACTGTTCCAAGAAAAAATGTAAGCATCCTCACCGTACATAAACTCATTTATAAGTACATAACGATCGCTGTTAATGAAATACATACTAATTTTAATAGATGATTTGGATGATTTTCTTAGAGGTTTTTAGCATATCTCTAAGATATTTCTCCGGCTGTAATTTGAAAATAATAATTGAAAGATTTTACAGCAAAGTCTATTTATTGAAATCTATGTTTCTGTTTTTCAGCAAATTTAATGTTTATACTATCCTTTTCAACCTACGTTTCCTTTTTCTTGTTTGTGTTTGAAAACAGGGATTGACAAGAACAGTGCAACCGTTTCATCCTGCTTGTGGGGCTGCGAAACCCTCGCCTCTTACAGCGCCGACGAGGGCGCAGCCGATCTCTTCAATGCCAACTCCTTCTCCGATTTCCTCATCTCGAGTGACGGTTCATTGTTGAGCCTCTACTCCAGTGGACAGGGGTCCGCTCTCCTTTCGGTCGACGCCGAGGATGCAGTGTACCGCGCCAATGGATTCGGCGGATGGATTGGCACAACCTACCATATCTCAGTCCACACTGGTAAAATGCTCTTTTCTTTAAAAAGCTTGAATACACAGCGGCGTAGACAGGCGTATTGCAAGGGAAGGGGCTGCGAGCATGTATTACAGCATGAGCTACTTCGGGAATGGGAGGGGGGGGGGGGGGTTGGCGGGGTCCAGGGGTTGGTGCCCCCTGAAGCTTTTGGATTTTAGCTATTCAAAGCCCCCAATTAGAACTACATGTACGAGCTAACTAGCAAGCAACGATCAAAAATAAAAAGGGCTGGAGGGGTAGGTGGCCAAAGTTACCATCAATATGAATTTGAATGGAGGTGGGAGTCTGTAACACTTAGCACTGTAGCACACATAGTAATGGCAGAATCATTGTACATGCATTGTTATCACTGTTTATTGTTACTATTTCACAGGATCTAGTTACGAAGGTAACAGCCAGGACATCAACACATATTTGGATGGTGGCGAGAGCCTGCTCAGAATCGAGTCAAGCAACCAGCTTGTTTTCCTCCTGGATGCTGAAGATGACTTGGTTGGCGAACTAGGTAAAGATTAATAGTTGGGTTCACTATGTAATTTCGCTATGGAATTTTTTGGAGAGTATGAAAACTATACATTTTTGGAAACCTTATAGTATAAGCATTCAGAAAAACAATGTTTCCATTTGCCCCGAGTCCTTTAAGGCCGCCATCATGGATTTTTCAAAATGGCCACCGTAAAAAGGGTTTTCGTCAATATCCCAGCTACTAAATAACCTAGAAATTTGATTTTGACAGCTAAACCACCATTTTCAGGACCAAAGAATCCAATGGTAATCAGAAAAATAATGTTTCCATGTGCCCTGATACCTATATGGCCGCCATCTTGGATATTTTTCAAAATGGCCGCCATAAAAAGGGGTTTCGTCAATATCTCAGCTACTAAATAACCTAGAAATTTGATTTTGACAGCTACATTATAAGGGGAAAACAGTTTTGAGTTTATATAATCAATTTTTTTTTTCTTTCTCAAAACATAATTATATTCCTCTTAATGTGAGTTTTACACTTGTTTGTGTGACATTTTGGTTATTCATTTTAAATAATTTTGCATATAAAACTTGAATTTTAATACAATTAATGAGAGGAATTGTATAACCTAGAATCAACCTAGAATAAAGGCCTAAATGAAATCAAAAGCTTGCAATATTAACAAATCTTTGTTTTGTTTAACGTATAGTCCCTAACCATCCCCCGCCCAGATCCATGCCTGGGATTTAATTTAAACCGGGTAGACATTCGTAAACTGTTTAATCTTCACCTGGAATTTGTCCATTTCAAATTTTCTGCATTTTTCACATTTTCAGAGATGAACATGCAGGTGTCGTTGTCTTTCCAATTATTGTAGAAATCTGGCCCCCAAAACCTATTTCTATCCATCAAATCGAAGTGATATCGAACCAAATTTTACACTAGTAGACATCATTATGACTGATGAATATTCTTTGGACATCTTACACGAATTCACGGCACCGACGGGTAACCGAAACCGTGAAAATTGAACAAAGTTATCTGTTCAAACGTTCGGTTACCAAACCGATAGCCGTTTCACTACAAAAATCACTAATTTATTGTAATGAATGATGCTTGACTGAAGATTTTTTCTCTCTTCATCTTATTTAGCTTGGGGCAGTGATGGCATGGAGTACCGTTCTTCGCGAGGCGGATCCGCCGATCAAATCAGCGGTGACGCTTGCGCCTTCAGTGGACCGTACGCCCTCGTCTGGTTTGACTTCAGCGCTGGATTCTCCTGCGGGTTGTACGACGAAGGTACGCACGAGCGAGGTGATGCATGCATCTCGGCCGCAATCCGTGCTGACCGCTCCATCCAGCGCATCGCCTTTGGTCGCACCGACGCATCTTGGGATGGAGCCACGTACGTTGCCGATCGTGGCCATGTATACCACTTCACGTACACGTACACATATACCAGTCAATTGGAATAAATGAAGTAAGCGTTCTCATGCATTTGAGTGGCAACCAGAGTACATGGCACTGCCATAGCATGAATCAATATGTAGCAAGCTGTTTATTTTCGAACTTTATCGCCTACTTATAAGTTCATTAAAAAAATATACTGTTATTGTATAACTTCTTATTAAATAACTTCTAAGGCATTTAGCCTCTGAAGAAGATTCTGCTAGGATAGAAAATCGAGGCCCTATATTGACTCTTATTTTATTATAAAGGCGTTATTATTAAGCAGTTTTCAGCGGTATTTTGCATCATGTAAATCACTTCTTGATAGCAATACGAAGATTGTACACAAGGATTTTCGAAAATGTAATCTTAAATTCACTATCAACTTTATTGATGATGATTCTAAAGCTTAACACAAATATGGCTAATTTATCATTAGATATGTTTCTAAATCTAAACAATTGATCAAAGATAGATCAGAGATCAAATTCACAGTGAATATACATATCATTTTTAGCATCAAACATCAGGTTTTTGGAAGCTCTAATTTCAGAAAATACATTAAAACTTATGATAATAATCTAAAAACCCTAACTAATTATATCAACGTATCATAGAGATACTGAACATCAAGATATAATGATAATAACTATATATTTATAACGCATGCATATCTGTCAGCAGACGCTTGTGGCGCACGATTATAAAAATACAAATTTGTTTTTTCTTAGCTTAAATCCAACATTAAGAGTTGTAAAGAACTAGTTGATTGAAAAGAAAATCCTACATATGTATTTCATTAATGATGTTGACTCTCCTGCTACTACATGGTACATGTTTATCTCTGTATAAATAAATAAATATATATATACATATTTAATTATACTACATTACAATTATCTTATTTCACTTTAATCATAATCATAATGTAGAGCTTGTATTAACGACATATCCAGTCTTCTATAAAAAAGAACATGAATGAATATACTACTTCTTTTCCTACATATTTTACGTGTAAAGAAAAATTATACCGATAAGTCCGTAATTATACTGGAATTATCACTATCACAGTGTTACATGTAAAATATCAACGCTTTTAAGCAGAAAATTTAAATTTAATGAAATAAAGGGGCTTCCTTATATATAGTTTAGTGCACTTGTGACATATAAATTAATGAATAAATACAATGGGCAAGTGCAATTAATATGTGTCCACTTTTGTTTTTTCAGGCGTTTAGAGCTATGCCATTTTTTGAGAGTTCTCAAAACGAGAAAGGGGAAAACTTTTTTTGATTGTTGATTGTGTATAATGATGATGATGATGATGACAATTATAATGATAGTGATGGTGGTTTCATGGTTACGTTCATGGTGATGATAGTGATGATAATGATGGTGATGAAAGTGGTGGTGGTGGTGGTGGTAGTGGTGGCGATGATGATGATGTTGATTTTAATGATTATGATGATCGTGACAGTTATGATTTGGGAGAAAATGATGCTATATATTATTGACAATGATGATTATGATGATAATGATGGTGGTGGTGGTGGTGGTGGTGATGATGATGTTGATTATAATGATTATGATGATATATTGACAATGATGATGATGATGATGATGATTAGTGATTACATTTAAATGTAAAATGAAATGACGAATTACTCAATTTTGAAATAAAATTTAGCCAATATCTCAATCATTAGGTATAAAGAGGACATATCATTTCCCCAATCTCTGATATGGACTGAATAAAACAATGACAATATATAAAGAAAACTCGCCAGTGAAAGTTTGAAAACATTTGGTTTTCGAATCAAGAGTTATGATTAAGGTAGGTTTTGTTAAACCCAGAGCGCGTTGATAGACTGGTTAAACCCTTATACTGCCCTCTCTAGTTGACAGTCCAACCAGAATCTGTGATGTCACAACATAATGATCCTCCAATGATTTTGTACATAGCCTTTCACATGTTTTTAATACAATCTTCTTGTACAGTCAAACCTGTGCATAGTGACCACCCAAGGGAAACAAGTGGCCACTGAAGATACATGTAGGTGACCTCTATAGACAGGTTTCATTACACTGTTTTTCTCAGCAGGGGAACATTTTTGGTGGCCACTATAGACAGGTCGACTGAGCACTGTAGACAGGTGGTTACAGGTTTGACTGTATATAAGTTGTATCAAAAATACATGCACAATTAACTTTGATCTATTAAACATACCCAAGTATAAGCGTAGAGGGAAGATTTCATGACATTTCTCATGAAAAGTGAAATTTAATTGAATTCCCTATCCAAGTATCCAAGTTTTGACGAAAACAAAAAGCGAACAAGGACAGACCATTAATTTTGTCCATTTCAATTTTTTTATTTTCTCCTTTATTGCACAAAATACTTTTGCATAAAAGTGTTATTTGTTGAATCAGTACAATGCCACATGAAAAGGTTAGAGTCAATCTGGTCATCCCGTTAACCCTCTGAGCACTGATCGACTACTCAAAGCACATTACTCATAGAGTTAAAGAACCTAAAGAATACAACATACTTTGACACTTATTCCATAGTTGATGACTTGAAACATAGGTCTGCCAAAACAAAATCCATGAAAATAAACACAGTAGTGATTTAAGACTAGTTTTCTGATGCCAAATCTCACTTAGCAGCCAGTTTACGCCCCACCCACATTTAGGGTCCGGAATCGGCAGCGTGATCGACATGTGATTGACAATTCATTGGCTTACGTCATGACGCGTCATCTACAGAATTTAGTTCATTAGTCCGTTCTTTAGATGACGTCACATTTTGGAGATTTAAAAGGGGCGTTCCCAGGACAATTAGATTTTTACTAATTACCCCAAAATTGATCGATTTCATGAGAAATGACTGCCAAATTCTTTTTCTTCCGGAAAAATTACATATAGAGAGCCGAATTGTGAAAATTAGGCCATCTAGACGCTGTAGTTCCTTTAAATCTATGGATTTGTTTCTGAACGCACACAATAGACGAGTGTTGACGCTATTGTATACACACTCGGATTCATTACCAAGCTGCACGTCCCTTTCTATTCATCCTAGATGAATGGGGGGGGGGATTATAGGTAAGTCTGGTTTTAGATGCGCGGCGCCATCTTGCGAATGCCTTGCGTACGGTGTGTCATGCCTACTGGCTCAGTGTTGTGCATTGCAATGCGCACAAACTAGCCTAGTTCAAAATGGCGACCCACCGTGTAGCATCACCATGTTTGGCAATCTTTAAGCTACAAGTCAAGTGGATTTATGAGTTTTAATTTAAAGCTCAGATTGAACACCCTCTTCACGAGCACTTTCTTCACTGTATTGGCGCATACCATGGCTTCCTGTCTTCATCGAACGCCAACTATGTAGTACCAATTATACCACACACAAACTACGACACAGAAAGATTCTTTCCGACCGGATAAAGCTCATGAATCCAATCACAGTGATGCTACCAATTTTAAGAATTAGCGGAGCAGTGATATTATTTCTTTTCGTTTCTCATCCTTCCTCTTGAATAGTTTTGCATGTTGCTGTTCTCAGCTATTGGCAGCTTCCATTTAAGAAATTAAGAGGGGCAGAAACGTATTGTTTTCCGTCTCTCATCCTCCTCATCCCCACAATGTTCAGTTTATCAGCCGTTGGCAGCTTCCTTGTAGTCTCGGATGACTTGGTGAACAGTGTTGAAGGCCTCTTCAAAGTCAGTCTGCATGGAACAAAAAAGATGAGAACAAAATAGAAATTTTTATCAATCATTTCATTCATATTATTAAAAATAATCATTGTTAGCATCATCTTAATAATTATCACCACCTCTATCACCATCACTACCATTTCCATCATTGTCATCTATTACCGACATCACCTTTCATTACAATTTTAACCATCTTCATCATCACCTTTCATCTTTCATTAGAATTTTAACCATCTTCATCATCACCTACTACAATCAATATCAAAGCTGCATCATCATAATAATCATCACCACCATCGTTATCATCATCATCATCATCATCATCATCATCATCATCATCATCATCAGGGATGCCAGTGGCAAATGGCTCCAGGGCCTGAAAATTTGTGGAAACTCAAAATAATGCGCGCGAAGCGCACATCACGAGCGCGAAGTCCCTTTAGCCGGGGTCCAGGGGCTGCTTTAGGGCCCTGGAAGCTCTGGGATTCCAGATGCTCTCTGGTGCAATTTGAGCCTATTTTGGGGATCATATCCCCTAAAAAAAATATATAATAACACCAAAAAAAATATATATATATATATATTAAAAAAATAAATAAAATTAAATTAAAAAAATAAATAAATAAAAAATTCGTTTTTTTTATTTATCCCCATCATCCCCATCATCATCATCATCATCCCCATCATCATCATCATCATCATCATCATCATCCCCATCATCATCATCATCATCATCATCATTACCATATCCATCAGTATCATCTCCTCCATCATCATCATCATCATCACCATCACAATCAACATCATTATCCTGCTCATCCTCATCATCAATAGCATACCTCATCACAGTTGTATCTCTGGTACCAGTGCAGGAAGGCTCTTGCTTGGTACATGGACTGTGCCCTTGATATGACTCTCTCCAGAGTGCTGTTGATGCGTGTTGTGTTGACACAAGTCGTCATGGATGAGGTGTCCTTCTTAAGAAGACCTTGCTTGGTTCCTTAGAAAAACAACAAATTTTGAAACAATAATTAGAAGAAAGAAAAAAAATCATGATTATTAATTAAAATAATAACGATTACAAAAATAAATGTACATGTCGTCATGGATGGGGTGTCCTTTTTTTAGAACACCTTGCTTAATTCTTTACAAAACAATTAAACAATGATCAGAATACAATTAATTAAATTAAACTAACAAACAAAATGCAAGCATTAAACAAGAATGATCTCCTCATCTTGACAGGCTTCAGGTTCCCTGCTACACAATTCATTGATTCATGATGTAAGACATACGTTATGTCAACAATTAGATGATTGATGATGATGATGATGATGACGATGACGATGACGATGACGATGACGATGACGATGATGATGAAAATGATGATGAAGATGGAAGATGATGATGATGATGACAACGACGATGATGAAAAGGATGATGATTATGATGATGGCATTTAATTCTTACTTTTCCTTTCCCATACCAATAACCCAGTCATCAAGGATTTCTTTTGAATCTCTTAGATATTTCTCCTCGATATCTATTTGTTTATCTATCATTTCTTTCAATCAATTTGATATCTTATACTTTTCCTTTTAGTCATCACTTACCTATCCAAAAGTCCAATGGAAATGGATTCCATGGCACGTAGTTGAAAGCTCCCCTTAGTTTCCTCTCAATGACGGACAGACTTCGGGTGAATGTCTTTGACGTGTCTCCTCTGGCTACCACTAGGGAGGCTAGCGATGAATACTGTTTTGGTTCATTTGTTTCAAATTAAGGACACATATTTTTTAAATGCAATATTATTTCATTAATAAAATTTGTCTAAATTGTTTAAATTTGTTTCAAAGTAAGGCCACATATTTTATAAATGCCATATTATTTCACTCACAAAATACAAATATTATCCATGAATTTTTACTTTTGTTAAAATATGACTTACAAACAGAGCCCATGGATGGTGATTGATGAAAAACCTTTTAACGAGCAGTCCTTTCTAATAAGCAAATACACTAACGAAAGCTTAAAACTTGTTAACTTATTTGTGAGCAATTATTTTAAGAATACTAACTATATAACGCATAAACCTATCTTTTTAAATAAAGGAAGCTATTACTATTCTCAAGTGATTAGCTTTTGTGTAATTTCCTTGTGACATTTTATCATACATGTTTTTTTATGAAATACATTGACAGTATGTTTAGGAATGATTCATTTTGTTACAACACCCCCAGCCCCAGTATTTTCAGGACCAGTCCTGAAAAGGGTTAACTAATTGAACCCGATTCAAATAGGTTTAAGAAAAGGATACAGGCTTCCCGTCGTCGGAGTCATATCTAACGGAGCTCTGGATCAGATTGGTTGTCATGGAGTCCCACGTTGCTTTGCTGAAGGTAAATTTGCACAAAAGATGTACCCAAAAAATGGTTGTCATGGATACTTAAGCTGCCTTATTTAAAAGTGAGCAAAGAAAAATGGGATTCCAACGGGATTCGAACCCGAGACCTCCGGATTGCTAGACCGGTGCTCTACCGACTGAGCTATAGAAAACCCTACGACGGCGTTCTTCCCTGAAACCCCTTAATTCATCATTGCTCAAGTGGTCAGCAGCTTTATAAACCTGACATAAACCCGAAGCGGATTAAAATCAACTTGGGGATATATGCGAGGGATCGCCGAAGCGATACAGCTTTTTGTAATAATGAATTCAAACATATAGGGAAACTGACCAAGAATATATTGTGATTAAAAGTGAGCAAAGAAAAATGGGATTCCAACGGGATTCGAACCCGAGACCTCCGGATTGCTAGACCGGTGCTCTACCGACTGAGCTATAGACTGCCTTATTTAAGTTAAACTTGCATAGAGAATGTAAGAAAAAATGGATGTCACGGATTCGTAAGTGAGCTTGCTGAAGATAAATTTGAGTAAAGGATGTAAGAAAAAATGGTTCTCATGGATTACCACACTGCCTTGCTGAAGGTAAATTTGCACAGAGAATAAGAAAAAAATTGCTGTGAAAGAAACATTGGATAAATTGGCAACATGGAAGATGCTTGCATGGGTGTGTGGTCAGGACTTGCAAGTTACAATGTAAAATTGTCCTAGACAATAAAACTGGGCTAAAGACCCGGGGGGGGGGGGGGGGGGGTGGGGGGGGGGGGCACTCAAATTATTTTTTGACGGGGGTGTGCCGCACGGAAATCCGAAATAGGGCTCTTAAGAGCTGACTACAAGCACAAAATATAGAGTCTTTGGAGCTACAAAAACCCTGAAACGGGAGTTAAGGGGACTAAGGAGCAGACTAAAACTACCAAATACGGGCAAAATACATGAACTTGGAGCTACCAAAGACCTACTGAAACCCTCAAATGGTGGTCAAGGAGCTGACTAGAAGAAGAATAATGGACTTGAGTCTACTTAACTGCCTAGCCAAGTCATTCCGGGAGTCTATGGAGCGGCAATTTTGAAAATCTGGTATCTTTAGAGCGGCAATATGGTGTGAAAACGGGGTTCTTTTAAGCGGCACATACCCGTCTTACATTATACATGAGTGCCCCCCCCCCCCCCCCCCCCCCGGGCTAAAGAGTGGCAGCTTTGAGATAAACTGCAATTAACTTAAGCTTTTCATGCCATGGTTAGGGTGGAGAAATTTGTTTGCAGGAATGAAATCTACTAACTTTAGCAATTCCCATATTTCATTGATTGCCAGTAAATCTGATAAGGTAAGGACTTGCACACTGTGACATCATCAATTGACAACTGAATAAACCAGACAGTGATTGCATATAGCAAAATGCAAGTAAACTAATAGGTGGTTAGTGTGAGAAACTCGTATGAAGGCATTGGAACTACCGAATTCAATGATATTCTTTATTCTCTCTAATATTTAGATATCAGTATCATTTGAATTCAAAGATTTCTGTGATAGACAAATAAAACAATTAGTTAAGGACTTGCTCACTGTTACATCATAAATTGACAACTTAACAAACCAGACGGTGATTGCATAAAGCAAATTGCAAGTAAACTAATAGGTGGTTAGTGTGAGAAACTTGTATGAAGGCATTGGAACTACCGAATTCAGCGATATTCTCTCTTATATTTTTATATCAGTATCATTTGAATTGAAAGATTTCTGTGAATTCCAAACAATCCAATTAGGTTAGGACTTGAACACTATAAAATCATAAATTGACTACTGAATAAACCAGACAGTAATTGGATGAAGCAAAATGCAAGTGTAAACTAACCTTTTCACCACATGGTTAGTGTGTAGGAACTTGTATGCAGGCATGGGTGCCACAGACCTCAGCAACTCCCAAGCTTCGTTGCCACAAGAAACAGCGCTGGATTAGAATTGAAAGGAAATAATAATAACTAAACACAGTCGAATATAAACTTGAAGCAACACTCAAAATAAGTACGGAGCAGATGGCTCGAGGCTGCCCAAAATTGCAGTCTGGACAATAAAAAGAGTTATATTGACAAAAGTTTGGTGGGCCGACAAGGCCACCAAATGTTGAAACCATAGTCTGGAACATTTGGCGGAATATTCACAAATGTCATACCTCATAAAAATTGTAAAAATTGAATTGTGGTTTAAATGGTTGCCAGAATAAAAACAAAGGATAGGAAACCGACATAGAACATTGGAAACCAGGAGCTTGTTTCATGTACATTGTCTGGCACGGAGCTAGGGTGCAATTTTCTCTGCGTTCAGACCCTAACCAAAGCTTTTTGTAATTTCCAATGGCTATCTACGCTCTGTGCGAACCACGGAGATACATGTAATTGCACCCTAGCTCTGCGCCAGGCAACGTACATAGCTAAGACCCTTTCATGAAACAAGCCCCAGGCCACTGCTGAAGTCGAGCCCTGTGGCCGAGAGCACGATCATGACCCAGGACCAGCCCTAGTTCCACTGATCTCTAGATATGCTTGTTAATCCTTTACTGTTGAATGAGTCAGGGCAGTACGTGTGCTCTGCTACGTTCTGTTGATTTGTATGTTATTCTAGCATATTGACATCGATGAGTTAGAGCCAATGATGCTAATTACCATGGTAAATGTTGCTGGTCCGTAATCGGGCCCATGCCCCCAGCACTCACCTACTGCTGGAATCATCAGCCACTGGACACAACAGACCAGCGAGGGTGCTGGTAATGTGACCATTCATCATCTTGATGTCCACGTTGGTCGTGTCACGGTTGCCCTTGGTTACGTTGATCCCCTGCAGATAGTGCAGGACCTCGTCGTTGTGGAACAGGATCACTCCATCTGCAAACCTTGATGTGAAGGGATAGTAAAATCAAACATTCTATCAAACTGTTTTCAATTACACTGAATAAAACTGCTTATCTACAGTATAAAGCCATTCTAGTATTAAATACGGAAGCCAACGTTACACCAACATTTAATTGTTCATAATGCAAGCCTGCACACTAACTTTTTTGTCTACTTGCCAGTAAAATCATGAATTTTAGACTTTCCTTGCCCGAACATAAAATTACTTCTGTATGCATCATATTACTTGTTTATGCATAAATCCTATCACACCAATGAAACCTTAGACCAAAAGGTTATTTTCTAAAACTAACTGAAAATGCTATTCTCCCCCAACCCCCCCCCCCCCCCCCCTTTCTTACTTTTGCATCCAAGAAAGACAGAAGAGGTTGTTGTAGTGTTGCAGAGGACTTTCACCCTGTGTGTGTGGGGCTACAGTAACATCTAGTAGATAGGCCATTGGGTAGGCATCACGAACTGCTTCGCACAGATGAGACCCCAGACCTGTGAATACAATGACAAATTTGTGTACATTTTATCACAAACAAATTCGTTTTTTCTATTAGGACCGCATTGATCTCATTATCTTTTAAATGTAATCATTGTCACAAAAAATGTGGTAAATCATAAAACAAGACTTATGTTTCTCATACATTCAAATCAAATGGTATGTTGCTGCTGATGGTTGAATGTATCCAGATATGCGTATTGTATTATCCATAGATATTCAGATGAACTACCTGAACAGATAACACCTCTGGGCACTTTGAGGTGGAGGGATTAAAAATGACATGAAATATAAAGATTGAATTATGGCATCATTCACAACTGTTAAAGCTTTACTACCATTTGGTTACAATCATGGATACACAGTTGTTCTTAATGGGTCAACTTCATATTCAAATTTCAAACAATGTATAGCTTTCTAATCCCAAAGAAAGTCTAAGTACTGTATTGGGTTAGCATGGTGAAATAGATTTAATAAATGAGATGAAATTACCTGACCCTGTGCCACCACTAAGACTGTGCATCATGACAGTGCCGCAAAAACAATCGCATCTCTCGACCTCTCGCCTCATGGCTTCGATGACTTCCTCAACCATAACTTGGCTGGGATTGGTCGATGTTCCCGCATAACCTGGTATATAAAAGAAAATAGAATTACACCCTTTATAAAGGACATAAAAGTAGCTACTTCGCTAGCTTTTGTAACATATCAAAAGCTAGTAAACAAAACAAAAACTTTTGCACCTCTCGACATCTCTCCACATGGCTTTGATGACTGTCTCAACCATAGCTTTGCTGGGATTGGTCGACGTCCCCGCATAACCTGGAATATAAAATAAAATAGAATGACACCTTTTATTGAGGACATAAAAGTAGCTACTTCGCTAGCTTTTGTAACATATCAAAAGCTAGTAAACAAAACAAAATCTTTTGCACCTCTCGACATCTCTCCACATGGCTTTGATGACTTCCTCCACCATAGCATGGCTGGGATTGCTCGACGACCCCGCATACCTGGAATATAAAATAAAATAGAATTACTGCTTTTATCGAGGACAGAGAAAGTAGAGCTCTTATTTGCTAGCTTTTGTAACATATATCAAAAGCAAATAATATTACATAACAAAAACAATCACACCTCTCGGCATCTCTCCTCTTGTGGCTTCTATAAACTGCTCAACCATAGCCTGTCTGGGATTGGTCAATAACAAAGAACACAAGAAATGTTATCATCTGACTTAGTTAAATACACGTCATTGATTGGCTAAACACAGTCACGTGATTGCCATGTCAGATCATGCACTGTTCACCGCAAGGCTCGCGCTGCAAAAGAGATTGTATTATGACGTCACAATGAGAACCAAAGGTATGTTGTTTTTGACTGATTTCAGTTTCAATGCATACATGTATGCATGCATGTGTATATTTTAGCCAAGGCTCGACATTAAACCGAACCCTCGTTGACTTTCAAATTGGCAAAATTTGGTATGTTTGTGAAGGAAATGTTACTTTTTCTAAGGATATTAACTTAATCCGCGATATAGATGTTGAAATTTGACTTAAAAAGTCTTCGAAAATGGGGCAAAAGAGAGCCGTCTCGTTGACTGAAATTCGCTCAACGATCGGCCTGAAAATCGTGACGTCACCGGTTGAATGGGCCCGGCCGATCAGCTGATCAAGCAAAGCGACGCGCGTGCATTGTATGTACCGGTACTGCATGTGTTGTGTATATTGCTTTTTGATAACGTACGATCGAGCTCGACAGTTTTATTTCGAGGAAAATGGAGGAAAATACTCTCGAACTGAGTTTCGCAATGGATTTTTCCGAAGAAGATGAAGAAGAGGACAGGAATGATTCATCAGACAGCGACAATGATAACGGGGATTTGGGAGACTTTAGCGCCAAAAGGGTAGCGTGCCGACACCGGAGTGCGGGTTTCAATGCGCCCTTTCCCCCAGCATTTTTCCCGGCAAACTAGTGCATGGACATGGTGCAATTCGCTATACAATTGCCGCAGCCATACGCCAGATCGACAAATCTATCACTTTCATGGCCTCTTCGACATTATTATTGTTATTTTTCACTGTCGGCTTAGAATGCCGACAGAGAAAAATACAATATAATGTCAAAGTCAAAGAGGCCATGAAAGTGATAGTTTTGTCGATCTACCATACGCCATGCACCTTTTCCCGACTTTGCGACTCGAATTCAACTTTGTCGATACTGGCGAACTCGCGATTTCCACCTCAAATTGCTCAAAACTATGCCTGAAATCTTCACTTCATTCAGACATTTCCACCATTCTCCGATTTTGCAGATATCAGGTCGAATCTAACAAGAAAAATGACATTGACAAGGACGGCGTTCTATCGATTGAGCAGGGCAGCATAACTCGCGCGAGCTGGACTGGGGGATCGTTGGGGGAGGCAAAGGGTACTATGGTACTACCGCTCTACCGTCCGCGGCCACCGTACGCGGGGTGGTTTGGGCCTAGTCAACCTGTGACGTCATCAAATTTCTCTGCACCAAATCGCCGTCAAACGGCGAAAATCGGGGTTCAGAATAAGAGTTTAAATTTGCTTTTAATTGTTTTCTGGGCGGTGTTAGGGCTTCAAAATTAACCTTTTCATGCTCAGTATGTTCTCAGCTTTCAGAAGAGGTACAATATGCATATTATAGGATTTTCATTGAGTTTTCGGTTTAACGCTTGCCCGATTGCCCGGGGCAAGTAAAAATTGTTGTCGGGCAAGTAAAAATGTGTAAATGGTCTATTTCAGTTGCCCGAATGGGCAACTAACAGTTTGTTACTTATATATGAGAAAAATATGACTCCTTACATGCTAAGTTTTATCTGGAAGTCTTCGAGAATTTGTCAAGCAAAACTAGCAATCGGTACTTTGAGGACCCGTTTTCACTTTATTTTGAGAACGCAAACGGAAAAATCACGGCATTTATTTCGACTCATTTATTGCCTGTCGGACTTATTAAATAAGCATACTTACGATGATTATTTTATTGACTAATATTCATAACGTTTCCGCTTCATTTTGAGAACGTAAACGGTAAAATCACGGCATTTATTTCGACTCATTCATCGTCTGTCGGACTTATTAAATAAGCATACTTACGATGACGATAAGTCCGACAGACGATAAATGAGTCGAAATAAATGCCTCGATTTTACCGTTTGCGTTCTCAAAGAGAAGCGAAAACGCTTCGAATATTAGTAAATAAAATAATCATCGTAAGTATGCTTATTTAATAAGTCCGACAGACGATAAATGCCAAAATGTTACTGATTGCATTCTCAAAATGAAGCGAAAACGTTACGAATATTAGTCAATAAAATAATCATCGTAAGTATGCTTATTTGATAAGTCCGACAGACGATAAATGAGTTGAAATAAATGCCGGGCGTGATTTTACCATTTACGTTCTCAAAATGAAGCGAAAACGTTACAAATATTAGTCAATAAAATAATCGGCGTAAGTATGCTTATTTAATAAGTCGGACAGACGATAAATGAGTCGAAACAAATGCCAAAATGTTACCGATTGCGTTCTCAAAATGAAGCGAAAACGTTACAAATATTAGCCAATAAAATTATCATCGTAAGTATGCTTATTTAAAAAGTCTGACAGACGTCGAAATAAATGCCAAAATGTTACCGATTGCGTTCTCAAAAGGAAGCGAAAACGTATCTCTTTGGACCTCGGTGATAGTTATAACATGAAATTGTTATCATTCAAAGAACATGATATTTGTGATGTTTTTCTTTGTTTTTCCTTTGCGGGCAAGTAAGTTTTCTATTCGGGCAAGTAAAATTTGAAAAAACCTGATTTTACTTGCCCGACTGGGCAAGTGAAACAAAAAGTTAGTGTGGAGGCTTGTTTTAGCGGAGATTTACGGTAATGTTTTTTATTGAGGGCCAAAAGGTAGCTACTTTGCCAGCTCTCATAATAAAATCTATGAAGCCCCTCGACTTGCAGGGGTGCATGAATCGGCGCACTCAATGCTTGAAATTAGCACAGGCCCAGTTGCCAGGGGCCGCTTAGAATTAGCTTTGGACAACCAATTTGTATTGAAATAAATTACACAGGCCAGAATGGGCAACCAAATATAACAGAATTGTTAAAGGGTACCACCACCCAAACATAGTATTCTTTTAAACAAAATGTAACATTTTGAGCAGTCCATTCCACCAAAAAGATCAGAAAAATAGGTTTTCAGACAAAATATATAATTTGGAAAAAAGCATCACCATACTGTGATACTACAACATGTGTGCAGGGGTCTGCATACGAAGACTACCTTTTGTCTAGGACGAATGAATCGTCCATGATTCTGTGGTCTCCAAACGTACGCGTGAATAGAATTGGCGCACTCACAAATGTTTGGCGCGTATGGAACCATGAAATAATAATGGTTCCGTAAGTGGTGGTAATTAATTTCATTGATTATGAATTACACAACCCTTTGCAAAATGTTGGGTATCTATTTGATATCACACAACGGTACCAAAACATATAATTATGTGTTGTTCTTTGCCCAGTGGTCCACTTTAAGAGTTTTTCTTTGTTTGGGTCCTCAAGATTCAGGACTCTGGCGACTAGAATTTCAAAAATCTTGTTTTTACTTGCCCCACTGGGCCAAAAGGCAAACAAAAAGTTAATTTCTAGCATTGCCCGCTACTCACCCATAGCCCAGTTGGTTCCCCTCCCCTGCTTGCTGAGTATCACATTAGTGTCTCGAACTGGCATCCTGAAATGAAAAATAAAAATTAAATAAATCATTACAAACTTCTGAGTTTCATTTCAAATTTCATTTAATTTTGTCCAACACTGGGACTTCTTTCTGGATACAAGCATTGACATGGGATTATTTGAAAATAATGCAAAATTATAGAAAATTGTGACGATTACCTTCGCGAATATGACTGATCACAATTACACACAATGTCAATTTATATAATGGTGCAAAATAAACTATATCACACTGCAAAACTGTAAAATAACTGCTAGAATGTCTGGGAATAAGGCTATGGGTAAGAATTTCCTTTTTCGGGGGGTGGGGGGGGGGGGGGGGGTGGGGTAGTGATCAATGAAAGGGAGAAAATATGTACTTACAGTTTGCTACTTCTCAGGATTGTGTTAATAACTTTTTTCTCTGTGTCAACATGAATGGATGGCAGCTTCTTGTCTCTCCTGTACAACACTTTCCTAAAGGAGAAATATTTCAATAAAAGAAACTGACATTGTGGCTTACGTCTCTACATTATAAAATGATTTTTTATTTCACAAGGAATAATTTAAAAGGAAAGAAGAAAACAAAAATTTAATTAGATTTCTTTGCAAAATAAAATCATGATTCTTAAGTTGTCATAGAAGGAAACCAAGAAAGGTATAATTCCATTTGAACCAGAAAGGACTATTTTGTGGCCTCAGATCATGTGACCACCTGACTTCTAAATTTAGTTGTCATGTGACCCTGTTAATTGATCAGGTGGATTCCCGATCAGCGTAGTTTTATTTCGGTTGCAATTGTGTCAGGGTTTTTTCCTACAGTAGAAAGAAGGATGCTTCAAGGAGAACAGTTTTCTTCAAACTTACTTTGTCCCCTCATCCTGCTGTACAAGCTGCCAAAACTGCTGGCCCAGCTGGTTTCCACACTGGCCAACATGAAGATAAACTGAAGACATTCTTCACTGTGATCGTGTGTAACATGCCTTCACAGATTTCGCTGTTTTGTAATCTCTCGCTAAATATTTGAAAAGAAAAATAATTCAATCAATTACATTATATTAATCTGTATTAAAATAAGGCTCAAAGTGGGAACAGCGAAAAAAATACACGGGGGCGGCGGGCGAATTCGCCCCCGAAATGCCCAAATTCGCCCCCGAAAAAAAAATTTTCGCCCCCGAAAAAAAAAAAAAAAAAAAAAAAAAAAATTGTTTTGATTTTCGGGATTTTTCTGTTTGGATTGTGATCAAATGCTTATAAAATGATCACTTACAGCATTATAGCTTATTAGTAGCCCCTGAAATTCGAAAAAGAGCCCGGAAATTTGTAGCCCCCGAAAGTTGGAAAAGTAGCCCCCGAAAATGGAGCCCCCGAAATAAAAATATTAATTTTTTCGCTGAGTGGGAACACTCCAATGGCAATGTTATCAAACAAAAGAGCCAACAAGTTTAACCCTAAAAGGGCCGGGCTATTTGATTGAGGGCTTTCTACAGCTGGGGGGGGGGGGGAGCATTATGGCCCCCCTTAAGATGGGCAAGACCAAAAAAAGTCACGTAGCGGCGGAGCAGCAATTCCTTACACGTTCCCGAGCAATCAGAAATGCCCCCCCCCCCCCTCCCGGCCTTATTAGGGTAAAGTTTTAAGTTTACACTGTTTACAGGCTCTTTTCTCCATCTGTGATATTTGGGTCAGAATTTTGAAAAGTGCACTTTTCGGCCCAAACAGGGTAAAATTCAATTCATTTTTTAAATTTAAAGACATCTATCTAATGTGAAAGCATGCAATCCTAGCTTTCAGGCATACCCCATTATACTGGGAAAATCCATGTGGTTCCGTTTTTATTCACTGTTGAAGTAACCCATCTCCAAAAGGCGAACGTCCGTGAGGGATTATGTAGATATAGATTTAGTACCCATATATCTCATTTATTTTCTGTCATATACAGCTTATATTCGGACAATTTACTTCTAAGACTTGCTTCTCTCTGTATGCCAAACGTGGATTGTGTTTTATTTGCCAAATAGAAAATACAAACGTCCAAACTTTGACTGAATTGTTATATATTTTTTTAAATAATGTATTATTCGGAACCTTTGCTTTTCTTTAGCCGCATTTTTTAGGAACGCACCTATATACGCTCGTATTCCCGTATCACATATTTTAATGTGCATGTTAATAGGATCAATTGCTGTCTAGATCATATATTACATAATTACATGACCAAAGAGAGTATAGTTTTCATCACGGACGTTCCCATATCGCTCACGGACGTTCGCCAGAAACAAGAATGTTGGCAGAATGATCTGATCTCATCAAAAAGAGTTTCTATTCTTCGTAAATGGCTTTAAAACAGGGTCATTATAGAAACAAACTTGAACATTGCAATAAACCTTTAAAAATGGTTTGGTTTTTACATGGACCTGGTCGTTATAACGAGTCCTATTATTGGTTTAAATTGATTTAATGCTTATAGAACAATATGATGATAATACTTTTATCTATTCCTATTATATTTAAGCTAGAGACCATGTATACATCCTAGTCAGATATAAAAGTAGCATTTCCAAGTCGCCTGGTCCCTCTTTCTTACTATATTGTTTTTAATTACAATTTCACGGACGTTCGCATAAATTTCACGGACGTTCTCTGCCTGAACAGTCTTACAGAAATTGATGACAACATTTATTTGAATCTCCTCCAGACCAATATAAAACATATAAATTTATCAGTTGATATGATTTTAGCTATCTCAATTAATTATAATGACATGTCTGCTACTTAACTATCACTCTTAGTGGACCTGTGGAAATCGTAACCCCTAATTTTACACCGGCTTTCCCCGGTTTGGCACTCTATAAACAGAAATGCCACTATACTTCTGTAAATAAATGATTTTACAACATTTCTGCAAACATAAATAACATGTATAATCAAAATAAAGGCCATTTTCCAGTTACCAGAATACGGTTTCTCACATGAGTCTTAATGTCACGGACGTTCGTATTAATTTCACGGACGTTCTCGAATTGCCTATAGTGGTACCCAAGTGTCCCATCTCGAGTCAATTAATTACAGAAATAAATGTAAGTGCCAACATAACGTAAGTGCAAACATATATGCCTATCACACGTTTCAAACCTTGCCATGTATATTTAAGATGTATTTTGACTTTGGGAGACCCATAATATATAAACTGTTATTTTGGTTTGTGTATGTTGTACATATATTTGGATTCAATTCGTATATGGTTTATTAATTGAAAATACATATATTTATCTATTCCAGCTATATGGCTGAATTGCTAATATGCATTTTCACAAAACATAAAACAAACTGAGGGTAACAAAAGCCATGAGCAAAGTAAATAATATACTCGTATAACTTATTTCTTAAATAAATACATATAGATTGCATTTTAGATCATACATGTATATGTTTTGTATAAAGAAATATTAGACATAGAAACCATTACGCTAAATATATACGCTAAACATATTATATGTGTTTATTATCGCATTTTATTATTATATTTAGAAAGAATATTTTAATTTAATGTAAAACCAATCGCATAATTATTATAATAAAAACAATCATTTTAAAGCCTAACTGTTTAAATCTAATTTGCAGAGATTATAAATTGTTTTATAACATTAATATGTCAAAGTTAAATCTTTCAAATAATCACGTTGATAGTTAATTCCGATGTTTCCTGACCCACGTCTCGTTTCCTAATTGTTAACCTCCAATCGGTTTTAATGTTTCAATTAGAATTAAGAACAATGTTGACCTTGAATGGTTTATTATAAATATTGCGCGAGCTGAAATTTAGTTGTATAATATTATAATGATCCTAGCAAAAACAATATTTTTGATATAATTTATCAAGAAAGAACAAAACAGCCAATATTATATATTATTACGATGAAGTCATCAAAATAATGCATAAATCTTACAATCTCTATTAAATGGAAGAAGTCCAACAAATCTAATCCCTTGCTAGATATAATTTCAAACGATACCACATAATTTGGCACTATTAACAGATTGAAGCAGAGATGCTTTGAAAACCCATTCATACGTCATCATAATAAATAAATGCGTTTGTCTCTAGATCTGCATACTTACGGGCTGGATATTGCAGCTTTGCACATCAGGCATAAATTATGATATAATTATGTACTTATTATCGTATTATCATTATTATCATTATTATTATTTTATTTATTTATTTTCTTTTTTGAGGGGGGGGGGGGGGGGGGAAGAGGGGTATGCATGTATTCGTTGCTTTTTCGTAATACAGTCAATATTGTAAAGCAAGTAGCTATCCTCTCGCAAGTAGCTGACGACCTTTGTGATGTACCTCTTCTTTTCAAACAACTGGCGTCATACAGCCATTTAGTTGGACTTAAATCCGACATGCAGATGAGAAAACAGTCTCAAAGCCTGCAGCAGAGGAGGAGCCGACAGTCTCAAGTTTTGCAGAGGGTGGGGCAACAGTTTCCACTCAGACCTTCGGTTGAAATGTTGTTATTGCGCCATATACCCCCTTATTACCATTATGTTTTGAACAGCTTTCTTTCGCTTGTAGGCCTGCGACTGTGCACAATCATAATCTTGGGGTTTGCCTTCCTATAGTATAATGTCAACGCTGCACGGGTAGAAGTAAATATAATATCTAGGGGTATTACAAAACAGCTAAGCAAGGTGATCAAATGTAAAACGAACCTCCGTGACGGTGACTAAAAATCAACATATTCATGTGTGGTTGGCAGTGACCTGGGTCGAAAGGCACACACAAGGGGCACCTGCTGTCAAAAAATTGTGCCAGTACTTGAACTTTTACTAAGATTTTTGGGGCCATAAATGACGAACGAACGTCCGTGAGCACAACATTTCATAAGTTTGTTACAGTTAAATGACTTGCAGGAAATAAATCCATATGGGATATGAGAGACATAACAATGTACTAACAACATCAAACGGTATCAACTTGATGTGAGCGTTTAACATGGTAACATTATTAGAACAATTTTCATGATCGAACATCCGTGAACGAACGTCCGAGCGAACGTCCGTATCAAAATAGTTGTCAAAAGGCTTCGAAAATGCCTGATATAAGTTTTTGGTTAGCTGCTTGCCAAATAAAATTGCTGTACCAGTGTCTACGTGCAGATAAGCAGCCTCAGATTCGTAACTGGGTCTACTCTTGCCGGACGTTCGTTTTCATCACGGACGTTCACGAAGATCAGTTTCGGCCCAAACCAAACATTGTATTTGATAGATAGTTTTCAAATAGGCAAAATACTGTGGCCCTACTGTGAGTTCATCAGACTGACCCCAGCAATTGATGACTAGGATGCACTTCGCTGAGCAGTGATGATACAAGACGACAGAACGTCCGTGACGATATCCAGTATAATTTCATACAAAAAAATGTTACTCCGCGAGCAGGAGTAGTTAGCCAACACTTTTTGTAGAATGTGTTCAGTGGGTTCAACCCTTAGTTTTGGCAATAGTTTTTGTTTTGACAACTAAGTAGAATTCTGGTTGTATGGATTTTAATGTATGTTCACGGACGTTCACTTATTATGACCTTTCCTATTGAAATGTACCATGAGATCATATCAATGCCGCTCTACCGCCAATTCTTATGTGATACATGCTCAAGACATGTAAGATAGAAAATATAGACGTTAATGCCTTTAAAGTTGATTAATATTTTTTTATCAGGTTAAAAAAAAATCATAATTTTGTGGAAAATGCCAATTTATGCTATTTTTTCACATTTGAGGTCCTGTGGCATGAAACCAAATGTTTGAAATGATATAAAACTATACATTTTCTGAAAGCCTTAATAATTCTCTTTAATATGAGACCCAAAACAGGTATATCAGAGTTAATGGTGAGACACAGCAAATGATAGAAGCGCTCAAGGTCTGGAAATGGCTAAAAGTGCACTTTTCAAAAATCTGACCCATTTACTCTTACTATACTGATATAAGATATTCTTGCTATGATTATGGACCAGTTATTGTGCAAGATTGAATATAGCATGAGGTAACCTAACTCTAGAGAACGCTAGCGCGAAGCGCTAGCATTCTAGGTCGAGCTAATAGTAATATAGATCGACAAATCTATCGCTTTCATGGCCTTTTTGACGTTATTATTGTTATTTTCACTGTCGGCATTCGAATGCCGACAGTGAAAATAACAATAATAACGTCAAAAAGGCCATGAAAGCGATAGATTTGTCGATCTAATAGTAATAGTGCCCCCGAATTGATTATTTTATGTGCACGATAATTGTGCTTAAAATGATACATATGATACGGTACTTAATTTCCACCGATTAGCAGATAAATATGTGATACAACTTTGGGGTGGATAAAAATTATGATTTTTCGCTCCATTCCGCATCAAAATGAGTAATTTATGCACCTCCTCGACTTCTCTCCGTGTTGTATCGCGACTTCTGAACGATCGATCAACGTACGACCACTAAACGCGCGCGTCAGTAACTCAGATCTGCCGTCTATTCAGCGGGCACGGTACTTGAATGGAGACCGAAGCGCAATCATCAATCGTTCAGAAGTCGTGATACAACACGGAGAGAAGTCGAGGAGGTGCATAAAGTACTCATTTTGATGCGGAATGGAGCGAAAAATCATCATTTTTATCCACCCCAAAGTTGTAACCTAACCAGGTGCTGTGCAAAGCACGCAGTCACTTCGTTCAAAATTAAAATAATCTCAACTTGAAATTCATCTTTGAGTTTGAGACTTGAGAGAGTTTGAAATTGAACTTCTTCTTCTTCCTTGGTAGTGCAGACTTCATGACTGAAGATTACGCACTGCGTGTGGTGCACATACAGTATAGTACAGTGAACGCAAACAAAATAAACAAAACAAAAACAAAAACAGAGACGCGACAGCACAATAAAACACAAACAACGTGGGGGGGGGGGGGGGGGGGTGGGCGTTTAGATGCAGGCGGCCCTCACTGCTGCTGCTCTGAATGCATCGAGTGAAGGGAAGGCTGCTGGGTCAATTTTTAACGCGTTCCAGTCCTTGATAGTGCGAGGGAAGAAGGATGATGAGCACACTTGAGAGCTGCATTGTGGGGTGAAAAATCTACTCCCATGTCCTCTGGTGCTTGTTGTTAGTGTGGTAAGGTGGTCATTCCAGGGTACGTCTACTAGCCCAAATCGAATCTTGTAGAGCATCGCTAGTCGGCCCTGTAGCCTCCTGTTCTGTAAGGATTGCCATTTGAGCCTGTTCATAAGGTCTGTGACACTTGCTCTGCGGTCGAAGGTGCTCGTGACGAACCTGGCGCTGTTCCGTTGCACCTGCTCTACTTTTCTTATGTTTCTTTGTGTGTGGGGGTCCCATACGGAGGCTGCGTACTCCGTTATTGGTCTCACGTATGTCTTGTAGGTCGCCTCTTTGATCTTCCGGTTGGAGTTGCTGAAGTTGCGCTGGAGAAAAGCTCTGGTAGAGTTAGCTTTCTTTGTGATGACGTCGACATGTTGGTTGAAGTTTAGGTGACTATCAACATGAAGACCAAGATACTTGGCAGAAGACACCACTTCCAGGGTGGTTCCATGTACTTGGTAGGGGAAAATGATGGGATGCCTTTTCTTAGTGATGCGAATGACTTGGCATTTCGAGGGATGGAACTGCATCATCCATGTCCGTTCCCACTTCTGTAGAGACTCCAGATCATCCTGCAGTAGTGCAGCGTCCCTGTCAGTTGATACTCGTCTGTACAATGCGCAGTCATCAGCGAAGAGTCGAGGTGTTGAGTGCTTCGCGCATTTAGGCAGGTCATTAATGAAGACCAAGAAGAGGAGAGGCCCGAGGACACTGCCTTGAGGCACGCCAGACGTGACTTTGGCAGTGTTGCTGGACTTGCCATCCACGATGACTTGTTGGATGCGGTCCTTGAGGAAGTCCTCTATCCACTTCAAGGTCGAGCCCCGAACGCCGTAGTTCTGGATCTTGTGGAGAAGCAGCCTATGTGATACTTTATCAAAGGCCTTGGCGAAGTCGAGAAGGATCAGATCCGTCTGACCTTTATCATCGATACCCTTGGCGAGGTCATTGATCGTAAGAATTAGTTGAGTGTCGCAGGATCTCCTCTTCCTAAATCCATGTTGTGCATCACTGAGGATCTCCTGTGCTTCTAGGTGATTGATGATAGCACTATGCACAACATGCTCACATAACTTACTCAGGATGGCTGTCAGGGAGATGGGTCTGTAGTTAGCCGGAGACGATCTGCTCCCCTTCTTGAAGATGGGTACGATGAGGGCCTTTTTCCAGGCAGAGGGTACGCGACCTTGGTTCAGGGAGGCTTGGTAGAGGAGTGTGATTGCTGGGGCAATTTCCTCTGCAGTTTCTTTTAGGAGCCTGGCAGGAATCCCATCAGGTCCCGAAGCCTTGTGAGGGTTTAAGTTCTTGAGCAGTTTGACGATTCCTCTGCTGTTGATGAGGATCTGATTCATTGTCGGATGAGAGGAGGGTCCAAGATCGGGCATGGCTGATGTGTTGTCGATGGTAAAAACAGAAGCGAACTGCTTATTTAATAGGTCAGCCTTTGACTTCGGATCACTAAACATCTGGTCTCCTTCCTTCAATGGAGCGACGCCCGTTTGGTCGCATCGCTTGGCCTTGACTATTGCCCCAAGTCTTCTGCCCCCGCCATGTTCGCTCGTGATGATGTCTTGGAGGTAGCTGTCGCTGGCCTGCCGACAAGCTGTTTGCGCCTGCTTCTTCAGCTTCCTGAATCTCCTCCAGTCTCGGTCGCTATTGGTCAATTTGGCTTTGGTGTAAGCCCTTGCTTTCCTACGGCAGATTCTCTTGGTATTGGTGTTAAACCATGGCTGACTGCATCTCATAGAACTCATTTTCGAGGGCACCATATTTTCAAGTGTACTCTGTAGATGGCGTTCAATACTGTCAGCAAGGATTTCGACAGGCGTTGATGTTGAGTGCAGAGATGTGAAGTTGTCTGACCATTGTCCTACTTCGTGCCGTATGTTGTCAAGATCAGCTCGATTCCACAAGTAGATTTTGTGGCGGACCGGTTTCCTCCTTCCTGCACAGATAGACCATTCTGCAAAGATGACATCATGGTCACTCAACCCTGGCATCCCTTCACATCGGTTTAAGAGTGACGGCCTGTTGGTGATGATGACGTCCAGTGTTCGTTGGTTTCTAGTCGGAAAGTCAACCACCTGATCCATCCCTGTACGAGCCAGCATCTGCAGAAATGCTTCGCTGATGCTGTGTCGATACTGGTTGCCGGATATCTGATCAGTGACCCAATTGATGTCTGGGAGATTCACATCCCCGGCAATCCATACTGGCACACCTTGGTTGTTGGCAGAAATCTGTTCAATATGGTGGGTCAGATTGTCCATGTACAGTTGGTCAGAACTTGGCGGGCGGTACAATGCACCAATGATGATGTCCTTTTTCTCATTAATAATTTTTGCTGCTACAAGTTCTACGTCCGTATCGATCTGGATCTGCTGGCTGACGAGATTGGAACTTACTCCGAGAAGGACACCGCCGTAGCCATCTCTGCGGTCTTTCCTGTAGACGTTGAAGCCAGGGGGGAATATCTCACCTTGATGCAACCTCTTGTTACTTGCCAGTAACAAGAGGTCAATAAGGCCTATCAAAGGAGTATCCCAAAACTTGAAGGCAGCCTTAGGCCTAAAGTAGTTTGGCTTGCTTCCCAGCTAATTGGCTTGCCTAATTTTATTGGCAATTTTGATCATTATCAATATATCATTTTACTAGTTTGAGCAGATCGACTCATTTCAGCAATCCTGCTTAGCCTGTTTAATGCCTGGGCCGCCCTGGGGATTATTATAATATTATGTTTGCCTTTTTGGTGCATCATTTCTTACAAGTTACAGTAAAGTGGAATATCAATAAGAATTCAACTGCCATGAACAATTTTGCAAAGTAAATTATGTTTCTTACCGATTTACTTGAAGTGTTTCCTCGCCCTCGGCCCGGTTCGGTTTTTGCCAAGCTGGGCTGAAAGTGAAAACTGCAGGATATCAGCGGGCCCTTGGAACACTTCTCACCCGGAGCTGCTGGGGTAAACTCTGACAACAAACGGGCAAAGCCCCACAGATACAGATTTCATCTTCTTACATCGGACATATTTATGTTTTTAAGTTTAAAATCGTTTTTCACTTGCCAGTAACAATGCACCAAGATTCAGTGACTGGTAATCTTCACCCAATGTTGGTGATGATATAAACGGAAAGTCAAATATTAACTTTGCTTGACCCCCTTCAGCTTCCGACTCTTCAACTTCACCGCGGAATTTACTAGTCTCATTCAAAGGCGCTTGCGAGATTTAAAAAATGATATATTTATTTATTTTATTTATTTATGTATTTCCACGTTTGATAAAAACATATGTACAATAATAATCAACAATATATATACAAAAGGGAAAACAGAGAAATTCAGAAAACAACAAATATCGAAATGTGGGGGATAAACAGAGGTCAATAAGGCCTATCAAAGGAGTATCCCAAGAAATATATTCAGTATATCAAAATTTATACAAGAGAGAACATACACTAAGCAATTTTCAATTTATATTTATATATTTCTATATATATTGTGGATGCACACACACACGAACACGTAACGCTATCAATGTACATGTATAACCACATCGATAGTACACACGCACGTATGCACGCCGACACACACGTAACGTCGCTATCAATTTACATGTATATAACCACATCAATATAGACACACACGCGCATGCATATATGCACGCCCACACATACTCACACACACAAACAAACAAATAAAACACATGCATGCCTGCACAGTAAACATAGTAGGCTTCCTAAGCCATCATACAAAAAGTGATTTAACCCCTTGGCTACGGGAACCGGGTGGGTTGTGTACAAAGTCTATGGGGATTTCAGAAACTCATAGGGAATGGGTTAAAAAGATGACTTCACTTTGAATATTTCTTTGTTTTTTAAATATAATAAGTTGTCTGCATCATACAATTTTGCAGTCATTAAATCCCCAGAATTCAAAAAGAAATTACAAATAGTATTATTATAGGCCGGTACTAGGTAAATAAAAAAAAACAAGTAAATATAATTATATGTTCCATTTTGGCATATATATTTTAATATATAACAATAATGATAATGATAATTATGACAAATAAGTACCTATATGAAGAATGAATTATCATGCCCTATCATTCATATACACATGATATTTAAACTGCAGTACTTCACATCATAAAAAAGGAGTATGGTACCTTGTTATAAAGAATTCTGATATAAAATCACCCTTTTAACCTGTTGCTTAAACGGGAACCGGGTGGGCTATTTACAAAGTCTATGGGGATTTCAGAATCTTGTAGTGAACGGGTTAATAAAACAAGGTAATATGATAAAGGTACAAGCTCTTGTATAACGAATTCCACTGTATTACGATTAAAAACTCTGTAAAAAATAGACAAGACAAATAGTCCATGTGAGGATAAAGTGTTTCTTTCAAAATAAAAGGCCAGTTTGGAACATTTTAGAGTAAAGCTACAAATAAATAATACATTTACAAAATAACACCTTTCAAATGAAACTAAATTCATTATCATATCATGGTATATTTTGACAAATATGACTTATTATATCATATACTCCCCATTTCTTCATATTTTATAAGTTTCAATCGCAAACATCTTAAATGGATACAAATTTAGATATTGGCCCGAATTCTCATCAGTGGCTCAACTTTAGTCTGGACTAAAAAGACAAAGACTAACGGTAACCAGTTAAACCATTTTCACCTGCAGACCTATTGATTGTTTCCATTCACCACCAGAGATATTCTAATTGTTTACTTTCATTATCCAGTCAATCCCTCTAGTTCTGCTTAGGAATTAGGACAAAGGACTGCTTGCCATTTCAGTAATAGTATAACCGGTCACCAGTAATACGTGAAAATGTCCTGGATGACCAGGACGCAATTTTGCTGATGACCAACTATACTATGACTCGAATTTCAAGCAGCCCATTGTCCTGATGCCTATATAAGCAGAACTAGAGGGATTGACTGGATAATGAAAAGGAAACAATTAGAATAACTCTGATGCCGACGATCAATGGGTCTACAGGTGCAAAGCATTTTAACTGGTTACTGGTAGCTATCTATGTCTTTTTAGGCCGGACTAAAGTTGACCCACTGATGAGAATTTGGGCCATTGTGTTTTGCTGTGCCACTTCTTGAGTAATATCATCAGTTTAGCAAGGGAAGGACGCTAAGCTAGTCACTTTTTGTACTTATTAAATAATCATGTTTAAAGTTTGGGAGCCTTGAAGAAGCCCTACGGAGCCGTTTTAATCCTGATAAATATTCCAAAATATCCAGAATAATCATTATCTGGCAATTTGGCATCACATAGGGGACACTCCGATCTACAAGATATGGTATGTACTATGTACTATGTAGAACTCAATTTAGACAATGGTCACTGTAACGCCCTTTTCACTATCACCCAACCATGTCTTTTTACCGGTATGTGAATTGTTGAGGAATGCTTTCAAGCATCACCAATTTCATGTCTTGAAGTAATTTGTGTAAAAATAAAAGTAAACATGATGCTAAATGATTGTGTTATATATTTGTAATAAACAAATATAAACAAATAAAATATTTATTGCAAGTAGACCTATTTATGTTTACCATATAATAAACGTTGTTACCAAGTACAATAATCTTTCTAAAAAAATTAATGAAATTACAACAAATTCTTTCATATAACTATGAAAGATTTGTGGCAGCTTTTGGCAACATTTTTTTAGGATAATGGCATTAAAATTTGAAATAAATTATAAGCATCATAATCAAATTATAGCAATGTCAAGTAATAAACCATATAATATTATAATCATTATCATCTTCTAATTACAAATCAGTATCATCATCATCATCATCATCATCTATTGTCACAATATTCATAGAATCAAGATATATTTGATCTGGTTCTTACTATGTGCACAACAGATAATTGGGAAATGAATTATATAGACACACATAATGTACTTCTTAAGAAGCTGAAATTCCATTATATTAATTGTAGACGGTCCTACTAATTAACGCGAACAAATGCAAAGTACTGCGAACAAGCGCAAACTATAGCGCAAATAAGCCATTGATATAAAAATGCATATCGGTTATTTTTGGTTTTAGTGAGAAGATAACCTACATGTCGATGGAATAAGTGGGAACAAATGTACTGCGAACAAGCACGAACAGGATTTACTGCGAACAAGTGCGAATGGGATTTCTTAAATATTGTAAACATATTTGTTCGCAGTAAATCCTGTTCGCGCTTGTTCGCAGTAAATAGTATGAATATTATTTACTGCGAACAAGTGCATGCGAACTGGAAATTTGTTCGCAGTAAATAGCTTGTTCGCACTTGTTCGCAGTACTTCACACTTGTTCATGCTAATTAGTAGGACCAGATAGCTCCGAAATTATGCAGAAAAAATGCATAAAGGACTGGATCAAGGGGTGTTATTTTTTCTAATCTCCTGTCTATCCTTTTCATCAGCTCCAGTGATTTTTCATTGGATTTTATTAAACAATTAATCAACAGTCAATACATATATTTTAAGAGTTTGGGGATGATTGTTATTCAATCAATAACTCATGGATGACAATACAGTTGAACCTCATTAAAACAAGGAACTTCAGGACATGACAATTAGCTTGTTGTATCAGCTAAGGTATCTTGATATATCAGGTTAAGTAAAGAAAAGCTTATAAAATTACCTTGTTATAAGAGGGTTTTGTTATTATACAGGGTGGCTCAAAAAAAAAGAACGGGGCACTTCCCAAAATAAAGTAACAAAATCATTATGTCCATCGGATAGGGTGTCTTTTCCAATGAAAAACGATACCAAGAACAGTAATTTTGGTCGTGTAGTTTTTGTTTTAGGGCGCTGTGAGTGAGACCATGTCAGGTTCCCATTTTTGTCAATATTTACCAAGTCAGTGTCTGATAAATCGCACTTACTGCCCATCATAGCATCGAACAACGAGTAATACACGCATGTTAGTGTGCATTCAGCTGTGTGCCAAAAGAAGGGGATGGGCATAGTTGTTCGATACTATGATGGGCAGTAAGTCTGATTTATCAGGCGCTGACTCAGTAAAAATTGGCAAAAATGGGAACCTGACATGGTGTCACTCACAGCGCCCTAAAACAAAAAGTACACGACCAAAATTACTGTTCTTGGTATCGTTTTTCATTGGAAAAACCACCCTATCCGAAGGACATAATAATTTTGTTACTATATTTTGGGAAGTGCCCAGTTCCGTTTTTGGGGGCCACTACCCTGTACATCAGAGCTCTTCATAATGAGTTTCCACTGTAATTGGTAAACATATTCAGGGGAGTGTGCAAAGAAGAGCACTTGCCCCCATGTGAGAAGAAATTAATGAAAGAAATATATGATGGAACTTTATTTTTGGCAAATCCCTCCCCCTCAAGGGAATCCTACCCCTATCCCTCCTTCGACCGAAGTATGGATTGATCCTGGCAAGACCGCCAGACGGACAGGGGGACATGCAAATTATTGGGGCATGTTCATCATGCTGTAAATTCACGTACGTTGCACCCATAACATGCATGGTAAGCGTGCGCATGTAATATAGTTCCGGCACAACTATCTTTAACAACATCAATGCAATACCACAACATGGGCACACTCTACATACTTCTCTTTTTTTGAAGGACTTTCACCTTATGTTTCTTATTGTCTTTCTCAAATAATTGGGGGAGGGGGGCACGAGCCCCCCCCCCCCCCCCCACCCCCACCCCCCACCTCTCACCAGCTATGCCACTGAACCTTGCACCACCACTGATAACAATCCATTCACACTCCATCGTTGAAGTACACCTGTTTCCTCAGGGTGTGGGAGGGGTTGCCGATCTGTTTCATTTGTTCTTTGTCGGCCGCAGTGCTCAGCATATCGTTGACCAACGTCAGCATAGACAGGAGGTCTACTTGCTGATAGCAGGTGTTCACGATTCTGCACAGCGACGAGATGAACCACGTTCCCTGGGAGATGCTGCGGTTCGACGAGTAACCAGGAACGGTGGAGAGGCTGATGAGCGTGTCCGACTCGTTGGGAAGGCTGGTCGTTGCGTCTTGTCGAACGTCGACTGCCTTCTGAGCATCAGTCCCCTGGCAGGCCTGAATGAAGAACAGTTTGGGCTTGCCCACTAGATCTGGGACGTATTCTCCGCGAAAAAGATCTGGTAGTGAGTTAAGAGAAAAGTGTACACATTTTTTTTTTTTCTTCAGTTTTCAAGTTCCTGGTCAAACTATCTTATGATAAATCAAATTTGGAGCCATGTTTTATGTGTACCTTGTAAAAACTCTCTAATGGAAATGGGTCAAAATGATTTATAAGTAGAAAACACAATTTAGCATGGACATGTTACCCCTTATTTGATATACAACATGTATCTGTAGCAGCTAAGTTAACTACAATAAGCTTTGAAATCAGTAAACGTTCTGTTTGTACACTTACTTGTGAGTGAGTCAATTGAAACCTGATTCCCATCACTCCCATACACACTGCCCTTCGAGCCATGGGATAGGATGATGCACGCAAAGGCATCATACTTTGAGTGGTCCATTTTCTGAATTTCTTGCAAAATCGAGATGTATTGGCTCGCAGTTGGGTCATTCTGCACGTGATAACTGAACTTCAGTTTATCGTGGAACGTGTGGGTCAGGATTTCTGTTTGGGGAAAAGAGAAGTAAAACGAGAACAAATATCATAATCACAACAATAACATACCTTCACATACACAATTCAATTCTAGGAACCTTTATTTCACTTTGCATTAGCACTTGATCATGATATTTACAAACGAAATATGACATGCATTTCAGTTTACCACAACCAAAGTGATGAGTCGAATTTGCAATGTAACAGTGTGATTTTTTTTTTGAAGTTGATAAAAGTAATACTTTTAAATACATAATACCAATAGAAAGGAAAATGGTCTGTAAATTATACAACGCAATTGTTTTTTCTTGCATCACTTCAATCCTCTACCACTGTGAACTTTCAAATTTTACCAACTAGATGTATACATCGTATACTTGCCGTTTATGAAATGTTAAATGAACTTGAAGATTTCAGCCCAAGTTTGTATAAGAAAGAAATAACTTGAATAACAGAAAATGACATGACGTTTCCACCAGTTTACAACCCTTCTGTGACTTGCTAAGCCCTGCCCCTTAAAATGTGTGACTGCAATGGCGTGGCAAAATGATGTCATTGCTGGCAGAAGTGCACAATTATCTTTACAAATAAATGTCAACTTCCGGCTCCAATGACATCACACAACTTTTGTGTAATGCGGACAGCATTCTAGTAAAATTTTTGGGGCATTTCCATTCTTATTAAGGGGTTTTAAGTTACATTTTCATTTAGATGCATTGTTTAGAATAAAAGCCAGATCATAATTGAATTCTCTGTAAAAAAAAATATACAATAGTCAGTTAAAAGTCAAATTTTCTGCCATTTTGATGTCAGGGCCAATTTAATGCTTTTTAATGGTGAGGATAAATTACAAAACAAATATATTCAAACTTACCGACATCCTTCTGAGTACCATCTCTTCGCTCGAGCCCAGAGGATGGGGCAAAATTCATTGCGTTGAATATGATACACAGGCCTCTGGGCACTCTAGTCATCTGGTATCTTGGTAAGAAGGGACCCTTTGGAATATCTACTGCAACAAAAGAATGAAAGAAATCATAATTATGATGATGATATCAGTAATAAAGATGACAAGGAAAACAACAACAAAAATGATATCAATAGTTTGATGATATCATTATCACTAAAATACAAAACAATAACTATATTCTCTATGCATTGTATCTTCATTATCAATATCTCCATCATCATTGTTTATCATCGTCATCACCATGATCATTCATCACTATCTTAACCACCACCACCACCACCATATTCATCACCACCACCACCATAATCATCATCATCATCTTCACTAATATCACCATCAGCACCAACATCATCATTGCTTATCATCATCGCCATCACCACCACCATCACCACCACCAATATCATCATCACTAATTATCACCATCAGCACCAACATCATCACCACCATCATCAATTATCATTGCTTATCATCACCATCATCATCACTACTACCACCATCACCGCCACCAATATCATCATCATCACCATCACTCTCATCATCATCCTATCCTACTCATCACCATCACCTTCAACATCACCATCATCACTCTTTGTCATCACCATCACTATATCATCATCATAATCATCACTCATTGTCATTCTCCTTGTCGTCATTGTCGTCGTCGTTGTCATCATTATTCTCCTCCTTATCATCATTATCATCCTCCTGATCATCACCATCATCATCATTTTCCTCCTCCTTATCATCAGTATCCTCCTCCTCCTGATCATCATCACCATCATCATCTTCATTCTCATCCTTATCATCACTATCCTCATCATCATCATCCTCATCATCATCATCCTCATCATCATCATCCCTATCATCCTCATTACTATTACCTGCTGCTCGAGAAGGGTTGACCATGGCTGTCTGGGCAGGAACCACCAACCTTTCTGCTTGCTGAGTTGCAGTACTGCCCTGCCGTGACTCTGTGTATTTCAAATTAAATAAAAGATCCGCGCTACATTAACACTGAATGATTATTATAATAATAATAATAATAATAATAAGCAGTTTGATATATTTTTCATGCCAAATCAAGCTGCACTTGTATCATTAGTTGGTATTGGTAAATACCACAGACTCTACCAATTGTGCCACATCCTTTCAATGGCTGCAGTTTGGATTTGTTGCACATACTGTGTACACACAGCATTAAATCTCTCAGTTCTGTTAATATTTATGTGTTTTTAGTTTTTACACACATGTGTCTATGTAACTGGAACAGTCTGGCAAGTTTATAATTTTAAAGAAAATTGTAAGGGGCTATTACTCATTAGTCTATTTTGGGCTTTTTATGATCAAGACATTTCTTCATGAAAAGAAAAGAAGAAAAAAATGTCTCGCAATGTTCAATAATAAGAAACTGTTTTTTCCATGCAATTTGCAGCATTCAAATGTAGGATCATCGTAGCCAAATTTTAAATTTTTTTAATCACCTGAAGTTGATCTTGTTTCCTCACTAGTCTCGACCCTAGAATCAACGATTTGTTCTCCTCCCAGGTTCTGCGCTTCTTCATCGTCTGAAGTCTCCTCTGTACGTTCGAATACATTCTCTGTTGTCGTAGAGGGCGTGCTCTGAGTCGGCGAAATCTGGAGTCGTCTCATTCTCTGCTCAATCTCCTCCCGAGAAAGACTCAAATACCCATCCAAAAGTTTGTCTGCATGTTCCTTACCTGAATTTATAAAATCAAGGTTAAAGGGATCTAGTAACATTGTTCAAATCCTCAAAATCCAATTGGAATTCTAGCGGTTCCCTCATACATGTACCTTGTTGTATTCGTATTAAAAATAGAAGCATGGGACAGGTTTTGGTTTTGCAATTTACGATTGAAGTGTACAGATTTTAAACTATCCACTGGATAGTCGTAACTGTATACTAAGTCAGTGCAATGAGTTTGTGAATATCACTTTGCATTTTTGCTCATTACTCGGCCATATAATGCCATTTAACTGGAAATTTTCACACAATACCCAGTGGACATATCAGATAACAACAATATACATTGTATCCACCATTCATCACTTTGTGCACATGTCAACAAAGTTACTAGATCCCTTTAAAGGGAACCAACACCCAAAAATAATAACAAGTTCAGAAAAAATAGGTTTCCAGGCAAATCCTGTAAGTTGAAAACTCATTACCATACTAAAATGAGGATAGAGAATGAACAAAAATATATTGTTTGTTTGTATATTTACAAAATTATTTGTGAAATATGGAAATAAATTCAAATTAAACAAAATAAAATAACTATCGCTCAAAGTTCCAACAAAGATGTATGTCTTTTCAGGTTTGGAACTTCATCTTTCCTTTATCTCATCTAATTTTGTTTTCCTTACCATATTTGTCCACAGCTTCATCGTACCACTTTGGTTTATGTGGTCCGACCGAGGAGACGTTGCTTGTCAATGCATGTTGCTCAAGCTGTTGCCGATGTTGCTGCTGATATTGCTGCAACTTTAGCTCTTGCTGTTGTTGCGAGTACTGACCGCTCATTGGTTGTACGGGCTGCTGAGGTTGTGGCAAGTTTTGGTGATACTGCCCATGTTGCTGCCATTCGTGGGGCTCCTGTTTCACCCATCCTTGCTGCCCGTATTGTTGGCCACTTTGTTGCAACTGTTGCTGCCCAGGCTTGAAAAAAAAAAAGAATTTAAATTGGTTTCCTTACTTACTGAAATGATGACAGCTAAAGATGAAATCAGTATATATGAAAATGACTTGCATACATGCAGTTATAATATTGAGAAAAAATACATAAGATTCAATACATCTTTCTTCAACATGAACAAATCTGTATAATTGTACAATATGTGAAAATACAAAATAAATTACTATATTTTTTTTCGGCGGTTATTTCAAATAACATTCAGATACAAAGAAGAGTCTAAGGAATACTTTGCAGTTTCAAAATAATCACTGCAGGAGTTTTTTATAATGATAAGTTGAATATTGATTCAAAACAGTTCTATTACTGAAGCTTAGTTCTCTTTTTCTGATCCAAAAATATATGAACACAGTAAAAGGGTTTAAATTGGCACTTCAAAAATGTTGTCCTATTGGTTAAAGGGATCTACTAAACTTTGTCTTAAGTGAACAAACTCACTTGTATCTCTAGTGTTTCTTTAAAGGTTGGCTGACAAGAAAACTACCTAAAAATTGTGTTTTACTGTATCTACGGTAGATTTTCATGAAGATTACTATATTTTCCGCGTCGGAAAACCCAGTAAAATACAAAAATCAACTTTTAAATATACTTTAGTAATCCCCGTAAAATTTATAGGCAATGACATTCATTCAATATAAAATTGTCACACGTCACTCAGTGGCATCATAGCTAGATATGCATTTAATTAACTTTTTTGTTTTTTTGCAATTATGTCAACATACTTACTAGGTCCCTTCCAACATAAGAATGACAAAATACTACCACTCACTGGGTAAGCCGCTGAAAACTGGCTAATTCTGGCATAAGAATGACAACAAATTACCACTCACTGGGTAAGCCGCTGAAAACTGGCCGCCACTACTGCCAACACTGCCGCAGCTGCCAGCAACAGGGTTAAAACTTGGATCTGAGTTGCTCTTCCAGCTGCCTGCTGTTGCTGCCGAGTTGTAGCCACTGGATTGCACTTGTGGCTGGAAGCTCGGAGTGGGGGATGAATGCATGCTGGGATACGACGAACTTGCGCTCATCATTGATGCTGAAGCATTAACAAACAAATGAAAATTGATGATGAAAAATGTACATGGGGTGTACTACTATTATTTTTGTCCAAATTCCAATATGCACACACTACAAATCCACTTGTCTGACTGCTCTAGGCAAGGGTTGGGTGGGGGTGGGGGGGGGGGGGGGGGCTCAAAGGGAAAATTGACGATGAACACAAACAAACAAAAATTCCTAAATCTTTTACACATGGCATTTTAAATCCAATAGTCTGATGATTGCTCTGGGCGAGAACAAATTTAAATTGGGTGGGGTGATGTTGCCCCCTTACAGATACAAGTAAAGAGAAGCGCCTAATTTCTGGCCCAAATTATTTGGGTTAAAAAACGTTTTTTATCCAGCCTGCAATGTGGAGGAAACAAAAATCCTATGTGAACACAGTTATTACCCCAGAATCATATTTTTAAGCCTTGAAGAAATTGTTCTGCTTGTCAAGAGGGTCAATTAATTGTTCTAGGAGGGAAGCAAGGGTTATAATTGCCCTGATGGTTTAGAAGTTTGTTTATAAATGTATTTCTTCATTTATTTATTTATTTGTTTTTAATTCATTTATCTATGTAATTATTTATTTATTTGATGCAAAATACTGCTGAAAACTGCTTAATCTTACTATAATAGCGCCTACAGATGTAATAAAATGAGAGTCAATATAGGGCCTAAATTTTCGCTCATAGCAGAATCAGTTTGTTTGTTCGTTCATTAAGTTGTTTGTTTGTTTATTTGTTTTGGAGGGATTATCTCACCTTCACGCTGGTATTTCTGGATATCTCTGACGATGAGTTGGTTTCCGATATCGCTCAAGATGCTGACCAGTTTACTCAAATCATTAGGCCCTATCAGGGTGTAGTTTTCCATCTGTGTAAAGAGCTATTTTAAAAGAGAAGAACATAAATTCAGTTCCAAACTTCCAGTTTAATGTTGATTTAATAACAATAATAATGAAGAAGTCTCCTAATGCGCCAATGCCACCTATTTCAAGGTGCTCAGGGCGCAGTTAACTCATCTTCACACAAAGAAAAAAAAGAAGGGGAAAAAAACATTAACATTATGAAACAAAAACATATTAAAAACACATTTGAATAAATAAAACATTGATAAACTTTGCAAAAATATAAATTTTGATAGCAAGATGTGAGTCAAACTTATTACGAGAAAAAACCCCAATAAGAATTGTTGAAGGAGGATTGTAATTAAATTCCAAGCAAACAAAAAGATAATGATGATCAGCTTACTGCACTTGTCATTCATTCTTTTGTATACTATAAAGTGCGCTTGTTGGGCATTTTCTACCAAAGCGTGTCCACCACTTGGCATGCATGACTAAGGGAACTGGTGCTCTTTAAAACATTGCAAAGAGCATCTGTTCTTTTAGTCATGCATGCCAAGTCGTGGGGATGGTTTGGTAGAGAATCTTGTTGCCACTTAGCTTTGAGTTAGTTCAGTTTCATACCTATAACTCCTTAGAGTTCCGACTCGTTATGGTGTTGGATAGTATAACGTCATAATATTAAAGGACATCCCATAGCGAGTTGGATTTGCTGACTAGTTGCCACTTAGCTTTGAGTTTGTTTAGTTTCATACCTATAACTCCTTAGAGTTCCGACCCGTTATGGTGTTGGATAGTATAACGTCATAATATTAAAGGACATCCCATAGCGAGTTGGATTTGCTGACTAGTTGCCACTTAGCTTTCAGTTAGTTTAGTTTCATACCTGTAATACAGTTTTACACTGCTCCAGAACCGAGACAGGAAAGAGGTTCTCATCTCCACGCAGAAAAAATTCCAGCTGTTCTCTCTCATCTTTGGAAAGACTCTCAGAGATTTTCAGCATCAATTTCCTGTATAAATGAAAATACAAATATATTAAAAGGATTTTACAACTAACAGTGATCAATGTTAGAATATTGAACATGTCTAATGTTATAAGCTTCGTTGCATTTTGCTCTAATAATGGCAATTAAATAAAGTGACTATTTGATAACGGCAAAGTAATGTTGACATACTTTTTTTTGCTTTTCTCATCTATCAAACAATAGGGCAGCCTTCTCCAATTTCTCCAGAAACAATTTCATGTATTCTTTAATCTACAGTGCACCTCATTACAATGAGCATGTTGGGCCCATTGAATTTACCTCATTATAACATATATTTCCTATATATCAGGGCTTATAAATAATAAAATACATATAACTTGGATCTGTGAAATTACCTTGTTATATCAGGTGCCTTCAATATTTAGTTCTACTGTACCAGTAATTTTGTGTTTTGTTTGGTGCAACCAGATTTAAGTTTCAGGCTGCCAACATTTGGAGAATCTTCATTATACTTGCCAAATTTACTGGGCCTTGCCAGGCCGCAAGGATTTTTTTTTTTTTTTTTATTTCTAGCATTGACCAAGGAGTAGAATCGCACTACACCTGGCAATCCGATCCAATAAAAAAATCAAAAATACATTTCCAGTGGCTACTTTTCAAGCTCTCATGCATGAAAATAGCACCATGAGATTTCATCTGGGCCAAGTGGGCCCATATGGGGCCCACTTAGAACCCATTTGGCCCATATGGAGCCCATATATGTTGGGTTTTTGATGGGCTGCCGATGGGCTGGCCCATCTGGGGCCCATTTGCTGCCCATTTGGTAACCCTGGTGCAAGCTGGGTTTTTGATGGGCTGCCCATGGGCTGGCCCATCTGGGGCCCATATACTAGCCCAGTTGTAACCAGATAAAACCCAGATGGGCTCAACAATATTTTGCTATCTGGGTTGTGTTGCATTGAACTCTAATTAACATAGATCTGTAAATTTACAGGGCTGTGTAATAATTTTTGCAGGCTATTTGTTGGCGTTTTTGAGGGAAAATTGCCCTGAGCCCTGTGTATTTTTTTTTCACTGCCCTGGTTCTACCATTAATGCTGGAACGAACATCTCCATGACTCCATTCTCTTTGACCTACCGGTAAGCACTGAGTCGCCTTGCCAGACCACCCTCCTTCGAGCTCCACGCTCTCAGCTTCTTAGCCAGATCGTAGCGCCGTATCGCTTCCATCAGAGCCGTCAACAACGAGATGTCGTCCGGGGTGATCAGTGCCAGCGTCTCGAGCTCGGCGAAGAGTTCGATGCCACGCTTCATCTTCTCAAACTTTCGCGAGGCCACGCCGACATCCTGACACAGATAGCGGAGTTTGTCCATCTCCCGCTCGCCGATTCCATTGTCTATTTCCTTCAGCAGACGGCGGTAACGAAGACTGTCCGAGGCGGGATTTGAATCTCTGACCACCTCAGGGCCAAGAGCACCACCCACCCCTGGATTTGATGCCATATTTAATGTCTCCTTGTAGTTAAATGTTTAACTGCAATTAACGCTTGCTGGTGAACAGTCTCATGATGAAGGCAGTAGATTCTGAAAAAAGTGAAAGAAATTATACCATCTATAGACTCAATTTGATTAGGGGCACACCAGCGAAAAAATTAATATTTTTATTTCGGGGGCTCCTTTTCGGGGGCTACTTTTCCAACTTTCGGGGGCTACTTTTATCATCTCGGGGGCTACAAATTTCCGGGCTCTTTTTTTAATTTCAGGGGCTACTATTAAGCTCTAATGCTGTAAGTGATCATCTTATAAGCATTTGATCACGATCCAAATAGAAAATCCCAAAAAAAAAATCCCCACCCCCCAAAAAAAAAAAATGAAAATAAAAATTTAAACAAATTTTAAAATTAAAAAATTTGGGGGGATACTTTTTTTTCTGGGGGCTCGTTTGGGCATTTCGGGGGCAAATTCGCCAGCCGCCCCGTGTATTTTTTTCGCTGGGGCACACAGCCACGCAAAGCCATATCACCTAGCCAAGGGGATGCCAGGAAAACACATTTTTATACATTTTGGGACATTTTCATTATCGTGTCAGTACTAGGATTAGAATGACATGATAATGAAAATGTCCCAAAATGTAGAATGAGATAAGGAAAATGTCCCAAAATGTAGAATGACATAAGGAAAATGTCCCAAAATGTATGAAAATGTGTCTTCCTAGCGTCACCTTGGCTACATAGCACCACTGCAGGTATAGTCCGATAAATAAAACACGTTTTAAATTAGGGTTAACTGAACAGTCATACACAGCCAACACGTCATACTTTTAGTTTTACTACACATCGGCACTGTTTGTTTTTTATATCGGCACCCCACGTAAAATTTGTGTTTGACTCTTTGAGCGTGTTGTGAAAAATCAAACATCTGATACTGATAGTGCGTGCTATAAACTTAGATACTGCACTACCATTATTGTTATTTTCACTGTCGGCATTCTATGTATGCCGACAGTGAAAATAACAATAATAATGTAAAAAACGCCATGAAAGCGATAGATTTGTCGATCTAATACTGCACAAGCCGAAGTTTTGAGGAGAAATGATGCATATATATCGTCCGGTACAATTAAATTTGGGAAATGATGCCAACATCGCTCTAGAAATTGTGAGTTGCGTGCATTGTCAATGGGAGTAGAGGTGTGCCGGTTTCAATGAACACTGCGATCACATCTGACTGCGATCTCGTGTAGCAGGGAAAAAAAACGCGCGACTTCGAAGACGATATCTCAAAATATGAAATATAAATCGCAAAGCTGATAACTGCATAGGAATCTACACTATTTTCTTGATGTGTGAGACTGTGCACGTGAGTAAAGTTTTATGAAATGTTGACGATTTTTAATTCTCAAACTGTCAGAAATATATTGGGGTGCCGATGTGTAGGTCACTCAACCATACATATGTCAGTTCAGTTAACATGCATGCGCGCCCAGCTCAGCGGCTCAGGGCCAGGCACACTGCAAGTAGACAGAAATATCTTTTAAAAATTTAAAATTATACAATTACAAATACAAAGTTCAGTGTAATATGGAATTGAGTTACTTACTTATTAGTGATGAGTACACTTACTTGGCTTAATGCTTCCAATCACTGCCATGATCACTGCCAACTGCCATACAACAATGCACTTTTTAGTTTGTAAAGTTCTGAACCATTATCCGTTGAAGGCAGAAGAGTATGTGTGTGCTTGTGTACGTGTGTACTTGTGTGTGTTTAAAAAAAAAAAAAAAAAAAAAAAGTGTGTGTGTGTCTCTCGCGCGCGCTATATACCCCGGCGTCACATCACTAGTCATCCCAGTTTAGCTTCCCCAGTGAGCTGCTATAGGGATTATCTCTTCAAGGTTCAAGGTTCAAGTATTTTAATCGAAGTCTAAGACTAAGTCCAATTCTCAATCTCATATCTGAAATGTGAAATGTTCATCCAAACTCTAGATCTTGCGTTATTATTAATTTGACACACGAAAACTAAGGTATATCAAGAGACGCTAGTGGAGAAGTGCACCCATCGTCGGTTCCAGTCCAAAGACATGATATATATTACACAAACATGTCTTCGTTTGTGAGAGCTCTGCACTGCACTCTACCCGGAAATCCCCCATCCAAACATAGTCAAATTACCCTTTGACGACGACATACGTATACCTGTACGGCCGGCCGGGGTATATAGCGCGCGCGAGAGACACACACACACTTTTTTTTTTTTTTTTTTTTTTTAAACACACACAAGTACACACGTACACAAGCACACACAAAAAGGGGATTTCCCACATTTTGTACGGCTATTGCGCATGTGCAGTTAACCATAATTTAATTCCGTACTCTGTGCCTTTTTGTTGTTAGTATTTCTTTTATGTATTTATATATTTCCATATTTGATAACAACAGGGGCGTCGATCACGGGGGGGATGGGGGGGGGGGGGGGGGGGGGGGGGATATATCCCCCCAATATTTCAGGGGGGGGGGGTGGCCTGTATTATCATCCCCCCCCCCCCCAATTACAATTACAATTAAGGAGCATTGCCCCCTCTCATGAATGGAAGTTGTTACTATATTCTTCTTTAAACCACTTTTTGATAATGCTAAACTGCCCAAATCCAAAATCTTCCGGGGCTGCGCCCCTGGAACCCCCCCAGTACCAGCCATGTACTCAATAAATCGTTTTATTCAGGACTTCTCTCTTGGCAAACTTTCAGGCGATCCTGGCCCACTGTGCGTTTGCGCTTCGCTCACTAAAATTGAGCTAACTATTCAATAGTTAATTGTATTTCTGGACCCCCAATAAGTTGTCCAATATGGGTATCCCTTGACTTATTCTATCCAGGGTTCCATCAGGATGATTGCAATGGACAGTATTTATCTATCAGGCTAAAATTCATCCATACTATTACTTGGACAGTGCCCTCATCATAACATGATGCTTGCAATGTGCACTTAATAATCTTCCAATCTCTAAACAGCTAATTCAAAAGCCAATTAACTAAAGAATAGTTAACTCTATATTTGCATATAGACAACATCTTTATATCTGGATATTACAAATCCCAAAGCTTCCGGGGGCTCCGCCCCCTGGACCCCCAATGTGGGTATCCCATGACTGATGCTATTCAGGGTTCCATCAGAATGCTTGCAATATATGTATATATCAGGCTAAGTTCATATATTGGACAAAGCCCAGCTCATAACACGATGCTTGCAATGTGAACTTAATAATCTTCCAATTTCTAAACAGCTGAATTCAAAAGCTTTGCTCCCCACCCCCCCCCCCCCCCCCCCAGCCATAAAAACCCGGGCACGCTGCTGGGTTGTCGCTTCGCTCCCTCGCCAGAGATGGTCAAAATGACGAATCATCCCCCCCCCCCCCCCCCCCCCCCCCCCCCAATGGCGAGAAGAAATCGACGCCCTTGGATAACAACACATATTTACAATAATACTCAACAATATACAAAAGATAAAAAAAGAGAAATTCAGAAAACAAACAATATCAAAATGAGGGGGGATAAACAGAGGCCAATGTCAATGAGGCTATCAAAGGAATATAAATTCATTACATACATGTAGTATAACAAAATTGATTACAAATACAAGAGAGCATAAACTTAGCAATTTGCAATTAATATTTATATATGTCTATATATTGGGGACACACACACATATATACGTAACGCTATTAATATACATGAATAACCACATCGATAGTACACATGCACGCCCACACGCCAACACACACACACACACACACACATTCTTGTAAGAGCCTTCAATCGGGGATATGGTACACACAATGTTATAAACACCTTCAAACGGGGATATGCCGTTTGTTTAATGATGTTTGGCTTGTCCCCGGTTTGCTGGTGTGTAAACATGGCAAATATGCCCAATTTGCGGGTTTAAAAATACACACACACACTTATACACCCACTATGTAAAAAAACGTGCAAAACGGGCATAATATATTAGGGATATCCTTAAAAAATCATAATACCATACAGTACAGCCCTTAAGACGATCCCTGAAGC
>JBAMJV010011492.1:0-17194 GCA_037951105.1 Echinarachnius parma | reverse complement strand
TGCAAATAATAGCGCACTGACGTCAGGACTCCCCGTCGTCAAGCTTAGCAATAGTAACTAGGTCCGGCAAGCTCCGGCAAACTTGGCTTGCGACCTAGTTACTAATTGTTAAGCTTGTACGACGGGGAGTCCTCCTGACGTCATATGGCGCATATTATTTGCATACATTACAGAAGCGGTTCTATTGGGAAGGGAACATGTGAATAGTGAAAGTGAAAATTAAAAGATTATTTGTCGAGGATAGGAGAGATGTGAATCCAATAATGAGATTATAGTAAATTAAAGAAGTTACAAAGGTAGTTAGGCACGTTGGAAAAACAAGATACTACATGGCAAAGCCCGTGTGACCTAAATATAATAAATATGGTTTGAATCTTGGGAATTAAATTAAAAGGAAGATCGGACACAGCAGCACGATATGAACTGGACCAAACAAAGCCTCGAGGCAAAATGAGAAACAAAACATATTCTCAGGATGAGTGGATCAATAATGCAGACATTCATAATATAGCACAATTGCATGAGTGCGATACACATTAATATTAAAATAGAGAAAGTTAAACAGAGTGTGTTGAGATTTTAAGTCATTATCAGCAGATTGTGATAATCAATCAAATAACATTGTTTTTGTGTAAAACAGGGGCGTCGATCCTGGGTGGGGGCATGGGGGGCGGGTCGCCCCACCAATGGAATATGGGGGGGGTGGTGGGGCGACAATATCATTTCGCCCCCCCCCCCCCCCCCCCCCCCACCAATAATTTCGAAAATTAATGAGGAAGAAAAACATTGAGTGATATAATGGCAAAGAGCGAAAAGACATATTTATCAATAATTAAAGTGTTTCATGTAAGTGTCAAATCTCACGAAAATTACTTGGAGCTTCCTCGTCTCTTCTACCGTGTTGTTTAGATTATGGTAAAAGAAGAATAAAATAGGGTTTGATTTTTTCAAGTGTCCCTTTAGTATGAAGATAATTATCATTTAAATCTTTTATTTCAATGACGGTTAATTAACGCCTTTGGTAGACCTTTGACCTTGTCGTGCCTGCTATATTGTGTCCGATCCCCGCCCGGCTATATTGCATACAAGTCATAGACGGTACGTTCGTATAGAGCTGCCGTACGTAATATGATATACGCGTACAGCTACAGCGCTACTTCGGTGCATATTTGCATTGTGTACTAAATACCACTAGCAAATTTGTTGAAGAAACCGTTTGAGAATCTACAAAGGAAATACGAATGAGAATGCGGCCTGGGAGGAGATCTAGAGGTTCATCAAGAAGAAAAAACAACAATTTGGTTGATAATTGAGATGCATGCAGAGCTGAGTCTGAGAAGCTGCATGCACGGGGTGCTCGCTCTCGGACTGATCGAGTTCTTAGCGCCGATCGAAGCCCCGGCCTCGGCCCGCGCCTCGGCATCGGGCTAAGGTACGTAGATCAGAATCAGAATCAGCAATTCAAGTTTGAGTGTAGATCGACAAATCTATCGCTTTCATGGTCTCTTTGACATTATTATTGTCTTTTTCACTGTGAAAATGACAATGATAATGTCAAAGAGGCCATGAAAGCAATAGATTTGTCGATCTAGTTATGTTGATATCTCTTTTGTTATGACTTATGATTATGAAATGATGGGCCTTCTCAAATTTGATATAGAATGGGTAATCCGTTTTTTGTGTTTTTTTTATCGATGCTCATTTTTGATGTATATGTTAGGTCTATGGTCTGGAATGCACTGTGTCTGTGTAGTACTCTGTCAAACTCAAAAGACAAAAGTGAAATGTTGCAAAATAAAAAAAATTATTGTCATTGTGAATTGTGGTGGTCAGGTGGTGCATTGGGTGGATTGATTTGATCCACCTCCCAATTTCAAATTTTTACTGGTCCGAGATTATACTTTAGCGGTCTTGACCTCGTAAAGTACGAAGAACCGTGGTCTCGGCCTCGAAAATGTCGAAAATTTTAAACCAAAATACTAAATCATACTCTCGGCTTCGGAAATGTTGTACGACTACGTCAAATATGTCAAACTTTCTGTACTGGCCCGCCCATGTTGTTGCCGTACAAAGCCGCATAGCTCTGCTCCCTTGTGTGACCAACCTCACCCCCCCCCCCCCCCCCCCCCTCCGCCTCCATGGAAAATTCCGGCTAATCTGCAAATCTCTTACTTCAGGACAAGTTTTTTTCATTAGATATTAGGCTTGGCAATCAAAATGTTGGGGAAAAAACCTTGGATGATCAGTGTTTTCTTTTTGTCTTACATAAGGAAATTGACTTTCCATACCAATTGCCATCATTAAGCAACTTTTTGATTTTTATCCTCATTTTATAGCATTGGATGTGGCTGTTCTCTTCGACATTATACATAGAGGATTTCCGAGTACCGATAGAATGGACGTGCAATCTGCATGCTGACACGACTCACACGATTTGTGCTGGTGGTGACCCCGATTGACTTATGGTTAAGGTAATTCATTGAGAACCTTTTTCTTGGACTGGACAGAGATAAATGATAGATCTGTGTTCTGAAACTAGAATTTCATCTTCAAATTAACAGGCAAAATCAATGAGAGTTTATTTTGGCATACCATTGTGTGTCAAATGTCAATTGCTATACTTGCACAAAGTGATCTCACTGGGATTCGAAACTGGGAAAACAACATAGATAAATGTCAGAGGAGGAAAGAATTGCATTGAGCGCATATTTTGAAAACTTATCATGGGCTTGATTGTTATGTTATATAACAGAAAATCTCAATAAACAAGGGCCGACATTACTGGACATGAGAAAAGATTCAAAATGCATTGTAGAATTTGCATCAACATTCCCTTACACCATTTTCAGAATGATGAAAATTATTTTAGCATGATTTTATTTTGTATCTCTGCAAGATTTTCAGAATGTGGACCTTAGATTTATTATTTTGCTTATTAGAGACAAATGCATTAGGCATACTGTATACTGTATACCGATTGAAAAACAGATGAAAACTGCTACTGAAAAATTGACAATGGAATAAAATTAGAGTCAATAATAGTGTAGCTTTCGATCCTAACAAACTGAAGGGAAAATAACAAATTTGGTCCATGTTGATTAGAAATCAAATCCTATTTTTACTACATGAATACATGTTTGTGGTTCATTGTGTGCAATAAGTGCACATGACTTACACATTACTATTTATCTGATTGCATTCCTTTTTTCACAAATCTCACCCTCTCTATAGATTTCTTCAAGACCCATCAAGATTCTACACACCCACTACACCACCCAGAACAAATAACCAGGCCGCCAACACCCAAGTTCTCGCAGACCCTTCAGTCGCCATGCTCATACCCTGTGGGAAACGGACCCACAACGTCCATTAGCAAGGAACTAAGCTAGCAGGTTTTTGCAAACGGGGAATCCTGCAGTTCGTGTGCAAAATCAGGAACTTCCTACAGTAACAGCGGGCCGACCGTTCTTGGGTTTAAATCTGCGACACACTTTGGTCAGAATTATTCCGGTTATTATGCGACGGCACGATACAGCTCTATGGTCAACCAATCAACATGCTTGTAGCGAGGTAAACATTCAGCACATTGCTATCATGTGTAGTACATAGACAATTATTTGGCGTGTTAACAATACAAGCCAGCCATGCGTTGTCTATACATTGCTTGTGACAACGAGATGTGACGTCATGCAGTCTACGAATGTACGTCCGCCTTCACCAAATTAGCGAAACTGCTTGTCAACGAAAGTTATTTGAGCGCGGTGAACGGGGCAATAGATCGCTCCCTGCGTCGTTGAAAGCTCTGTACGTCGCTGAGCGAAAACACCATAATATTGGAGCAGGACTTCTAGCGTATGAGACATGTTAGATGTGGACGTCGACCGTGGGAAGTGGCAGGGATGTTCGGCCAGTGATTGCCCACAGATCCCTCACCATGCTGATGCCAAATTAACCCGTTCCCTACGAGTTTATGAAATCCCCATAGACTTTGTACACAACCCACTTGGTTCCTGTGGTCAAGGGGTTAAGGCCCTACCGATAAGGCCTTCAAATTGATATATAGCATAAACAGTTCATTTCTCAAATACAACTCTTTAGCATGGAATTATTCACGCACACATTTTGGCAAAAATTAACAAAACCTTATTATAACAAGCACCTCGGGCACAATTGGATTGAATACCTTATGTCAGGTATCTTGTGTCTGGGCTTAAAAATAATAAAATACAAAGATCCTTGACGTGTAAAATTATCATCGCTGTATCCGGTACCTCTTGTTAGGAGGTTCCACTGTATCAACAAAGATAAGTTTTGCTGCGGGAAGGTAACAATGACCGAATAGTGCTCATAGCAACAATCTGTTATCTTTTTCAAATTCAATCAAAATAAATTTGATAATATATCTTTCTTGTCTTCCTTATTACATGTGATAAAGGTAATTATGATTTAATGAAAAAGGATGTTTTTAATTTGAAGTTCAAATCAGTGGGCAGTACGGTACCTCGTTATAAGCGAGCTAAACAGGGTTTCCCTGTATGACATAAATTTATCATTTTTTAAAACTCAAACAAACCATTGTTTTTCTCAGATGAAATACTAATAAATAATATAATTCAGAATAATTGTACAAGGTTATTGATATAATGTATGATTGAAGTTGCTAATAACACCCATGAAGAAATGTGAGTGTGTATCACTATGCCAATTGTCCTTTTAACCCTCCTTTTGCTTGGATTCACAGAGGCTTCCCCTATTATGTGCAGGGTATTGAAGGGTCGGCCAACTCAATTGTATTTTTCATAGATCAGGATCAACCAAATGGCTAGGTGGACAATGTATGAGACACAATTATGCACAATGATCTGATATTTATTCTTTGTGTAATGTAGCTTTGTTTATTTTATAGTGATTTACTTTGGTAAATTTTGTTGTTCCAATTCATTCAAATTCGAATGTAACAATTGCTATATTGTATTGTTTATACTATGTATGTTTTGATGTTCAATGTACACTGATCCTTTCAGCACTGCTGCTGATCAGTTTGAAATGTATACCAAAATAAATAAATAAATAAATAAATTCACAGAGACACTACATGATCTGCACACATCCAAAAGTTTAATCAATCACCCAGTATTTCATTTTTTGTAACAGTTGCTTCTGCATTTATTGAAAAATTAAATACAAAGTATCCAAATAACAATAATTGCATATTGTTATATAATTGATTTTCATAAAATGTGTAAATGCTGTGTAAATACACAAGTTATTCAACCATTTGCATTGCTTCAAATTTCAGGAATGTAAATCCTACTTCAAAAAAGTATTTACCAGCATACACAAACAGGCGATTTTGTTAGTTTGAAATGTAAAAAATGCACACATAGTACCAGTAGTCTGTGGGCCAGAGGGGCCTACCGGTGACCCCCCCTATGATCCTCCGACTTTGGTGTCATTTTGTCCATTGATATGTCCAATGTTAGGAACAAAATGTTAACAAGAAAAAAACTCATTTATACTATGTTTTTTTACTACTTTTTTGGAGGTATGTAAAAATAGCACCTTTTCATATTTTGCTTCATTTCTTAGGGTGGGTGAAAATTGAGATTGCATTAAATGCTCTCATTTCATAATGACTAAGTCTTTATCCACTAAACTTTGCTGATACCCATGTCCATACAAGCATATGGTACGGACAAATTTTCGGTGTCATATTTGGTTGGCTTCATATAATTATGACGTCATCAAATTTGCATATGAAAATCACGGGAATATCCGTGAACAAAACGGTTAAAAAAACAATGTTAATTAATATAGTTTGTTTTTTTCATCGTGAAAATGATGGCAGTGAGCTTAAACTTATGGTGTCTACTAGTGAGAGTGTATTCAAATCAGAAACGTGATTATTCTTTGAATATAATCTACAAAAGGGACATTTTGGATTACGTAATAACCATGCGTCATATGCAATTTTGAGGCATATAATGGCCATGTTATCTAGGTCACAAGTGGGTACATATTGGTTCCTCTTTAGTTTCTTTATTTGAGTGCCAATCACTCTCATATTTGGCACATATGTAAAGATAGGGGGCTCTTCAGTTTACAATAAGTAGAATTTCAAAATGTCATCATATGAGGGCGCTATTTAATAAAAATTAGTTAAAAACATTAAAAATCCTATAAATTCCGACAATGATGAGTTTTTTCTCTAACTGTCTGATTTGTTTATAAAACTTGATATTTTGCTGGCATTATTATGCAAATTTACTTTTCCTAGAATGAACTAAAGATGTTTATGTTGTATCTCATATTGTTGAGGGTCTAAATTAGGCCTAACTCCTTCTGATCTGAGTGCAATAGGGAATACATTGCGCTACATAAAAATGCTTTCAGATAAATAATTTAATTGTATCCCTATTAGTCTTGTCCTGAGCAAGATTTTCTCATGGCCTATTTATACAAAAAATATGAAGTAAAATCAAATTATTTGGGGAAAATGTTGGTCAGAAACTTATTTTCAGTTTATTATTCTTCTATTTAGCATCATATTTCTGTTCAGATTAGAGAAAAAAGGAATACGTCTTGTTGACAGTTCATTTTTTTTATACCCCCACCCCCCCCCCCCCAAAAAAAAATAGAACAAAGTTACAAACATTTCATGTGATAACTAGATGAATTGATATTAATAAACGGGATACTAAGTACCAGTGCTGGGTCCAAGACCAGAGGGTCCGAGATCAAGATCAAGATCAAGATCAATATCAGACAGTCCGAGATCAAGATCAAGACCAAGATTCGCAGCTCAAGATCGAGATCAGAACCTCTGAGATCAAGATCAGAAATATCTGAGATCAAGATTACTGATGCCGATCTCGAGACTGGTCTCGAGATCAAGATCGATCTCGAGATACCCAACACTGCTAAGTACATTCCATTAGTCATAGACACCTCACGAATGATCTGCTAGAATTACGGCCTGTGAAAGCATGACTGTCTGTGGTAATAGCTAATGTCAGTTAGATTCCTTTCATGTCTGTTTGTATTCACTGTGAATAAATGGTACAAGCAAATAAGGGTGACAAATTATAGTGTTTATACCTCAAATTTTTATGGAACTTAAGCCTTACATCGCCTTTCTCCTTTACATTAGTGATTAGATATAATAAAAAGTATCACTATCTTTACGTAAAGAATTATGGAGAGATACATCATCCGGGGGGGGGGGGGGGGGGCACTCATGTATAATGTTAGACGGGTATGTGCCGCTTACAAAACCCCCGTTTTCACACCCGATTGCCGCTCTCAAGATAGCCGATTTTCAAAAATTGCCGCTCCATAGACCCCCGGAATGACTTGGCTAGGTAGTTGAGTAGTCCTTTATTCTTCTTCTAGTCCGCTCCTTTACCACTTTTTGAGGGTTTCCGTAGGTCTTTGGTAGCTCCAAGTTCACGTATTTCGCCCGTATTTTGTGTTTTAGTCTGCTCCTTAGACCCCCATTTCAGATTTCCGTGCGGCACACCCCCGTCAAAAAGTCATTCGAGTGCCTCCCCCCCCCCCCCCCCCCGGGAAAGCATCTACCTTCTGTGCCACATCTTTGAGCTTTTCAAGCGCCTGATCCTAAACCAGCACCATGCAATCACAACAAGAGCACCCCAAAACCTGGGCAGACTGGCTCCTGACCAATGATATTCACGAGCCCAGTAATTAATTTGCCACAGTCCATAGGAGAGATGACTTCAGAATTTGGGAGGTCCAGCCAATTGCTGCCTATGCGCATGCGTATGAAATCGTGAACCACTGGTTCATCCTGAACTTAAATGAGATTACAATTGATTTTACTTAACCAAACCACTGAACCGATTTTAATTTATGCTGAAGACCTTTGGATTGAAGTCAAGAGCTCATGAGCAAACGAATGATCTATGATATTTAGGACACACTCACTACAATCCTAAACAGACACCAACTAAATGTAAATCATACCAGAACCAAGATTGCATGTGCGGGCCACTCTGTTAGGAGGTGACTGCATGTCCCTGTCGCTGAACGGCATCCATCGTAACATAGTAACTTTTACTTCAATACTATTCCGTGCCATACTGAACAGCATTCTCATACAAGCTCCAGGAAAAGACCCATCTGCAAAAAAAGAGTTACAGACCGGTCTCACTTCTTTCAACATCTTCAAGCTGTTTGAGCGAATAATTCTGACCCGCATATAAAGTACAGTTGTAGAACCATCTCTGATGAAAGAGCAAGCAGGGGCAAGCAGGACTCCGGCCTGGGAAGTCTTGCACAAGCCAACTGCTCAATCTTACACAACATAATGTATATAAGATGGTTTTCAGCAAGGTGTCTTAACTGGAGCTGTGTTTGTAGACCTCTCAGCAGATTCTGATAATGTCAACCACCACAGGCTCCTACAAAAAACTACTGAATGTGAACAACATGCACCTGACCTACATGATGAAGACCCTGATTGAGAATAGACCCTTCTTCGTCGAGCTGTCTGGAAAGAAAAGTCGTTGCCATAAGCAGAAGAATGGCCTCTCCCAAGGAAGCGTTCTGGCCCCTAATCTGTTCAACATAGATCTATGTTAACGACCAGCCTATATTACATGACACCAGGAGCTTCATCTATGCAGACGACTTTTGTATCACCACCCAACGTGCTGAATTCCCTAAGGCAGAAGCCCCCTTGTGCGAGGATCTTACCAATTATTCTCATACTACAAAGAGAACCACATGAAGGCTAATCAAACGGAAGCTGTAGATCACTGGAATGGAACTAGACTGGAACATTATGTTTTAAGTACAATGCCTATATCACGAAGCTCAAGGGGAAGGTCAGCTCCATGAATGCCTTTCTTGGCAAACTGAGCACATCCAGGTTGGGAGAAAACCCGAAAACAATCAGAGCTACCGGTCTAGCTCTTTGAAACTTAACTACATAATTTACCTGTCCGGTGTGGGAACGCTCATCACATGCAAAGAAGATTGATCCTGTGCTTAACACAATTAAGCTGCCGTTACATCACATGATGAATGAGACCAACTAGGACTGATAACTTCCAACTGCTCTCTGGCATCGCACCCCCTAACATAAGGAGAGCTGTTGCTAGCCAGAATGAACGACTGAGACAAATGGAGGACGAAATGCATCCCCTCAATGACCACCCACTGCATCCTCGGCGCCTTAAGTCAACTAAGAAAAGCTTCCTTTCATATATTGACCCTCTGGACTGCAGTGTGTCTTCAAGAAACTCTGGGAGGAGAGACTGGAGGAGAGGCCAGTAGACAAGCGTTTGCCTATGCAGACATTAGATGCACTGCCAGGATGATTAAACTAACCCTGGATGACTTGGCGTAGCCTGAATAGGCTTCGGTCAAGCGTGTGAAGATGCAACTCCAACATGTTGAACTGGGGATACATCGAAGGTGCAGCAGAGTGCGAATGCGGTCAAACCCCTCAGACCAATGACCACCTGCTTATAGTTGTGATCTGGTACATGGAAGATGTACTATCGAAGATCTGGCAGACACTAACAACGTAACGCTCAGATTTGCCCGCCATTGGCAGGAAGTTGTGTGATAATACAAAATGATAAATGATACAAGCTACAAATTGCTATAAGATGAAAGACATTTTCGAGGCCGAGGTCTTCAAAGCGGCCTTGTATTAGGAGCGGCGATCGGCCTTTTAAAATATGCAAATGGGACCCGTATAGGAGCGGCGATCGGCCTTTACAAAATAAAAATGAGAACCTTAGGAGTGGCAACCAGCCTTTTTGATGAAAATGAGAATCTTACGAGCAGGGAGTGGCCTTTAATAAAACAGGACTCTTATTTCATAGGAGCAGCCGGACCGGCTGTGAAAAAGGGGGTCTTTGAAGCGGCTCATACCCGTTTGGCAAATATACACAAACCCCCTACCCCCGGATACTAGTTAGCTAATAGAAATTAAGACAGTATGACAGCTGAATGAAGGAATGTCCACTCAGGCGATATAACATTTGGATGTCGTCGTGGGATAAATAAAACAAAAGTACAAAAGTATGTATTGCACGGCAAATAATTAAAGTCCATGGTAATTGATATACGATTTCAGTTGGCCTGAACTGAAGGCAACTGCCATGTTTATTTTGTAGACGGTTGATTGTTGTTTTTATTTTTGTGATGATATTACCTGTACAGTATCTGTCACCCTCCATCTCTTGTGTTCAACAAGAGATAATAACAAACATTGTTTGGTGTAATGTTATAGTACGTCCATTGCCTTCTTGGGGTCATTGATAATGTTGACCATGGTTTCTTTCTGTTTGTGATCGACATGTCCACATTGATCGTTGCAGCTCATTTTCGTTGCCATAGGTGTCTCCTAATGAGTTCAAGGGATATTTTGGTATATGGTGTGTATCGGTACTAAAAAAGAAAAGGCGTTTAAAATAAATAAGTTCAACAGGCTTAAATGAGACGTATTAAACTCTTCCCTTTTCTGAGAAAAGGGGTAGTCCAAGCAATTAATACAGAACATTTTTTTTAAAAATCTGGCTAGATGTGGTTTACCAATTTTTGTTTGTTATGCTTTTATTTTATATTCGTAAATATATTCAGACAGAAATTACTCACTCTGTGCTACATTACCAGGGCTGAAAATGGTACGTGAACGCATTATTATAGTGCAATGTATTTTCCTTATTGATTTTCAAAGGTAACGTTCAGACAGTTGTTGTCTAAATTAGACCAGACAAAATATAAAATATTATACATACATGTCCTGCAAAGTATGCACAAATATTGAGTTTTATATAGATTTTTATGTAGCGCATTGTATTCCCTATTGCACTCGGATCAGAAGGAGTTAGGCCTAATTTAGACCCTCAACAATATGAGATACAACATAAACGTCTTTAGTTCATTCTAGGAAAAGTAAATTTGCATAATAATGCCAGCAAAATATCAAGTTTTATAAACAAATCAGACAGTTAGAGAAAAAACTCATCGTTGTCGGAATTTTTAGGATTTTTAATGTTTTTAACTAATTTGTATTAAATAGCGCCCTCATATGATGACATTTTGAAATTCTACTTATTGTAAACTGAAGAGCCCCCTATCTTTACATATGTGCCAAATATGAGAGTGATTGAGTGATTGGCCCTCAAATAAAGAAACTAAAGAGGAACCAATATGTACCCACTTGTGACCTAGATAACATGGCCATTATATGCCTCAAAATTGCATATGACGCATGGTGATTACGTAATCAAAAATGTCCCTTGTGTAAATTATATTTAAAGAATAATCACGTTTCTGATTTGAATACCATCTCACTAATAGACACCATAAGTTTAAGCTCACTGCCATCATATTCACGGTGAAAAAAACAAACTATATTAATGAACATTGTTTTTTAACCGTTTTGTTCACGGAAATTCCCGTGATTTTTCATATGCAAATTTGATGACGTCATAACTATATGAAGCCAATAAACTATGACACCGACAATTTGTTTGTACAGTATGCTTATATGGACATGGGTATCAGCAAAGTTTAGTGGATAAAGACCTAGCCATTATCAAATAAGAGCATGTAATGCAATCTCAATTTTCACCCACCCTAAGAAATGAAGCAAAACATGAAAAGGTGCTATTTTTACATACCTCCAAAAAAGTAGTAAAAAAACATAGTATAAATGAGTTTTTTTCTTGTTAACATTTTGTTTCTAACATTGGACATATCAATGGACAAAATGACACCAAAGTCGGAGGATCATAGGGGGGGTCACCGGTAGGCCCCTCTGGCCCACAGACTATTTGTACTCGCCCCTTGAGAATGCATTACAGCAAAATAATGTCATCTACATTTTATACATTATCTTCCCTGACACATTTATTCATTTTGTGCAATTTTCTAAGGGTTTGAGGGTTCGTAGCATTTTCTTTGCTTCAGCTTGTGCAATAAATCGATGTATCTATTATTTATCAGTTAAAATGCATCTTCACGTACGCGAATATAATGAAAACAAAGGGATGTTGTGTGGAGGGGAAGAATCGAAAGTGAATAATAAGAAGAAAGGTGTAGGATGGGGAAGAGAATACAGGGGATATGGTTAAAAAGGGGCCAAATATATGTCAAATATGACAATTTTCACATGAGCGACTGAATAATTATAACCTAGCTGATAGCACAATAATGTCGATTTATATCACGACGTATTTAATTCGTAAGATCAATGTGTATCGGGATTTTCCTTTTAATACTGTGCGATCAATTATACAAAATGTATGGGTAAAGTTCGTCTTAAAGTTACCGTGCAGTATTAGTTGTACTTCGTCAGGATAGAAGCGGCTTCGATGGCATTCTATACTGTGTTCCAAATTTATGCGGAGTGAAGAAAAAATCGATTTCGTATGCCGGCGATGGATGACCTATATAAAAATGGCCAATATAAATATTTTGTCGCTTTCTATATTCAAGTTACATGTATTACTGCCGTCTGTTACGAGTACCTATTTCACGCCCATGGTCAAAATAATGTGCGTTCACTGTTATCATTTTTAATATGTCAATTAAATTAATACAATATTGTTACGTAGATTTCGCTTGCACTAACATAATTTCTTGACCGAATAGATAATAAGCATTGGCTTTTAAAGTATTTTTTGATTTGTTAAGTGGGCAAAATAAGGAAAAGTGTGTGCCCAAGTACTTATAGTTATATAGGCCTACCAGAGGTACGGACTCACAAATGCATTTTTTATTTTATTTTATTAGAATAGACGATGATATATCATGGTGAACAAAACATGTTTCTATTATTAATTAATCTTATACATTGTTTTCCCTCCTTTTATCGTCACTAAGTCTACATGCCTGTTATTTAACCCATTAACGCATAATAATAGAAGAAATCGTTGGTGATATTGAACAATACGAATTCTTTGCACGGAAAAGGGGAAGACAAGAACTTAACATTATAGTAACCAACCCCGCACAATAGGCAATACTCTTATCGGAATATGTACCAAATAAACATACCATCTATCTATCTATCTATCTATCTATCTATCTATCTATCTATCTATCTATCTATCTATCTATCTATCTATCTATCTATCTATCTATCTATCTATCTATCTATCTATCTATCTATATCTATCTAGCCTATGTCTCTCCACTGCAGAAGGAAGGCCTCTTCATCACCATTCCATTTTCTCCTTTCTTGTGCTTGTCGCATCCATGTAACACCCCAAATTCTCTGATGGCATCCATCCAACGCCTAGTACATGATTGTATGTCTGCCTCTTCGTCTGGTTTGTGTTCTTGGTGTCCAATTAGTTACATTATGTGTCCATCTGTTGTCTTTATGTATTGCAAGGTGGTCTGCCGATCTCAATTTCTTTGTTTTTATTTCCTGTATGATATCCCTGGCATTTGTTTTCTTTCTTAAGTCCTCATTTCTGACCTTGTCTCTTCTTGTAACTCCTACCTAAACATACAATAAGACATTCAACAAGGTATAAGGGAACCGCTAGAATACATTTTTTTTTGGAGGATTTGGACAATGGTACTATAAGTCCCTTTAAAAGGGATACATAACCGCATTGGCGTACAATATTATGAGGTAAAGGACAGAAACTAGACATGCTAAGAATTTGCCACACACAATGTTTTACAAGTGGTTATTACTATTAGAAAACAATCCCTTTTACGGGAGATTTTTTCCTACGAATGTGTGAATCTTCCAAATGCTCGGGTGCGTGCGTGTAAACCCGGCGCAGACAGAGCCGACTCGACCCGATCCGACTGGTTTTCAGCCCGATTAACTCAGTATGTGCTGCCTCAAAACTCCGGTTTTTCCAGTCAAGTGCCAGTCGGAGGTCATTTAAGGCCGATTCAACATGTTGGATCGGCTCCGACTGAGCGAAACTGACTCTAGCCTGACTGAAAACCAGTCGGATCGGGTCGAGTCGGCTCTGTCTGCGTCGGGCTTAACGCGATGCGATACGCGATCATACATTTCGATCGATTAAACAAACGACCATGGACGGAACGCCTAGTCCATAATGTAATTTATGTAAAACACCTCGCATATCTGACATGTAAGGGATAGTTGAGTTGTTTGTGAAATCAAGATTCCAATGTCGCATTCAAGATACATTGTCTACTGGACAAGGCAATTTAGTTTGCATGCTGTACAGCCTTGAAGATGAATAATAGTTAATATTGTTGAAATGTAAAATAAAAGAATAATGGTGGCATGACTAAATCTAAGCGTTTATCATAATCTAAAAATGTAAATTATTGTCGCCCTTTTGCATTTTGTATTCAAAAGGGCCTGGAATGTTCGCCATGAGTAAATTAATAATTATTATTTTAAATATAAAAAAAAACTAAATCAATAGTTATTATTTCACATTCAAGTTTAAACCAAGAGGTTTGTCTTATCACCTCAGAAACTCTTCACATTTAGCATTTCAAGCGATATTATATTGGTGATGGTGATGCAGAACATTTGTTATTGCGCCATTTTTGTTCTTTAACACTTTTAATGGCTCCATCTTGGTCAATTGTGTATAACGCTTATATCCTAGCCCAATGTGTTTTAGACTTCGTCCCTAACAGGGTTAAAATTGAAAGCGATCTTTTATCGATCGATACCACCTAGCACGATTATCGATCATGGTTGAAGGTCAGTGCGATCGATACTCCAATAAGAGTGAATCGGATTCGTTTCGCTGTAGAATGCACTTGAATAACATTTGGATCAAAGGCGCAACATTGGTCAACTCTGACGTTTTTTTATTTGTTATTTATTGATTAATTTATTTGTATTTATTTATATATTTGTATTGATTGATTGATTGATTGATTTATTCGTATTTATGTATGTATTTATTTATTATAATTATCATTTTTTATTATTATTAATATTATTATTATTAGTAGTAGTAGTAGTAGTAGTAGTAGTCGTAGTCGTAGTCGTAGTCGTAGTCGTAATAGTAGAAGTAGTAGTAGTAGTCGTAGTCGTAGTCGTAGTCGTAGTCGTAGTCGTAGTCGTAGTCGTAGTCGTAGTCGTAGTAATATTATAATTACTATTATTATTATTATATTTTTTTATTTTATTATTTTATTATTTTATTATTATTATTATTATTAGTATTATTTGTATTTGTTTGTGGGGGAGGGGGGGGGGGGGGAGGGCTGGAAATGTTCTATAAGAGAGTAGCATGTGCTAATTATTGCATGAGTGTTTTTTAAATCGTAAATTCACGTATTTTCAAGTATAAAGCTAGGGGGTATAATACGCAGTAGGGCCCGCTTATCTCCGTCATTATTTTCATTAAGCGATTATACGTATATTATTGTTCCAGTTATTTGTATTTCAGAATTAACTTTCAATACAATGTATATCATGTTTCGATTGTCCCAATCAACTGTTCAAAATGAAAGCTAGAGACCCATAAAGGTGAAGAGAAAGAGGGGGGGGGGGGGGGGTGGAGGACGTAGCGTAGTCGGACTGATTGAGGGCGTTCGAATTATTCGGGGGCATGTTTTTCGTTGCCCCCATGCCTATGGCGGTACGCCACTGGTATACTGACCTGCATGTTATGTCGTTATTATTTTCATTCAAGATCTGCTCCCATTAGAATCGATGGAGAATGTCGTCCCATTTTATCAGTGAATCTAACATTACATTGCACTCGTAATTTGCAAGCCTATTGTACCCCTATATACTTGCGACAGTTTGTTGTGATAGATTCTTTGAGTTAAAGGTTAATTTTACTGGGTCGCATATCTTGGAATGGTGAACGCTCCTATAAAATATTGAGTGAAAGAAATAACCGCAAATAAAATGACTGCACCACCATTATTGTGCGCGCATTCACGTCTCTGTTCCATAAAGAGGCATTTAGTATTAATGGAAGAATAGGAATAAAAGCAAATAGTCTAACAAATGAATACAGAAACAAACCAAACATTAAACCGACATACTTATCTAGTATCTATAGGACAAAATAAATGCTATGCGTATGCTATTACAAACACACATACAAACACGCGCACAGACGCACACACGCGCACAGACGCACACACATACACACACACACACACACACACACACACACATACACACACGCACCACAAACACACACACACACACACACACACACACACACACACACACACACACACACACACACACACACACACACACACACACACACACACACACACACACACACACACGCACACGCACACGCACACGCACACGCACGCACACGCACACGCACACGCACACGCACGCGCACGCACACACACACACACACACACACACACACACACACACACACACACACACACACACACACACACACACACACACACGCTCGCACCACACACACACAAACATAAATCATTGAATGTGGTATCCTGATTATTTGCCCACACCAAGGGACTTTTTACATTGGCGCCAAGATTTAATTTTTGATGACAACAAGAAATAAGACTCATTCCAAGGACTCACTAGATGATTGATGCGTTAATACGCTGCGGAAATGGATCTGGTTGAAGTTGTGCTAAGGGTCTTTATGTTGATTAGTTAAATGTATTGGTAACAATGCCCAAGTACTAATTGCAACACTTCCTTTTGGAAGCGATACATAATGATGACCATGTAATATAAAGTCGTACGTACTGGTATTCAATTCTACTTCAGTAAATAATGAAAGCAGTTTACTTATTGTTTGGCTTAAGTAAATTACTTAGATTCAATTGATTTAACGACTGATTTTTTTCATCAAAATTGTTGAGACTATATATAATATCGTAAAATATCACACTGCTAAGTAAGTTGATTAAAGTATTGAATTGAGTACCAGCCATAAGGGAATGCAATGTCTTATGATTTGGGCGCAAATTATCAAGGTACGAACATATCAATGATTTGTAGAAAGCGTTAATATAAAGGGCAATGAAACTATGGCTTTCGGTTATTATTATCGTTTAGAGGGTGAACAGACATTTGATTTTATACATAACTTGGCAATTTTTGGCCTCCTGGATCCAATGAAATCCTTACGTGAACATACCCACATTTTACTAATTATTCTTACGGCGGCAAAAGATGATGGGAGCGGCCATGTTCTTGTAATTACCCGACATGCTTTGCAAACTCTGACGTATGTGCTTA
>JBAMJV010011491.1:0-41901 GCA_037951105.1 Echinarachnius parma | reverse complement strand
ATCCGGACCTTACTCGGTATTCATCTCGGTGCCTATCTCGATACACAACCTGGTACTAAACTCGTTATCCAACCCGGCATCAAATTCGGCATTTAACATTTCAACGCGGCACCTAGCTCGGCACACAACTCTCACCCAACTCGGCATTCAACTCGTCACCAAGCTCGACAGCTAAAGCCCTCTGCACACAGAGCCGACTCGACCCGATCCGACTGGTTTTCGGTCAGGCTAGAGTCGGTTTCGCTCAGTCGTAGCCGATTTAACATGTTGAATCAGCCTCGAATGATCTCCGACTGGCTCTTGACCGGCAAAACATGAGTCCTGAGGCAACGTATACTAAGCTGAACCGATAAAAACAAGTCGGATCGTGTCGAGTCGGCTCTGTGTGCTAAGGGCTTTAGTCAGCACTCATTCCGGCACCCAACTCGCTTCCCAATTCAGCACCAAACTCGTCATCCAACTCGTCACCCATCTCGTTAACCAAGTCAGCACCCAACACAGAACCCATCTCGGCACCCAACTCGGCACCCAACTAGGCACCCATCTCGGCATTCAATCCGTTAACCAACTCGGCACCCAACTCGTTACCCAACTCGTTAATCAACTCGTTACCCAACTCGTCACCCAACTCTACGCTCGCAACATAATACCTAGATAGACTCTGCACTCTTTACTCTTTTCCGTGTGACAGGGGCCCGTGTATAAAGAGCATCGCCATCTAAAGAGTAACGTTGTCTCTGTCGTCATTCCGCGCGGGTACATAACTCGGCGCAGATGGCGCGCGGTGGCGACATAGGAGGCGGGCTGCGCGGTACTACCCCTTCCTGTTTAATCCCCGACTCTTGATTGATCCGTGACCACCACGGAGAGTGACGTCACAATGTCATGTGGCCTAAGCTTCCAGCCCCCCAGCGAAGTGTATCCTACTACAGTACAGTAAAACCGTGTTCCGAATCATCTCCCATTTTCTATTTTCATGACCGTATTTCCCCCTCTACAAAGCCCCCATTTCTGGAGAAAATCTACTTGAATCTGGCATGAATCAATCCCACATTTTAGATCTGAATGATTGTTATTTTCCACCCCTAGAACATGTACCTATTTGATAAACTAATTGATGTAATCTTCTCAAATCTGACTTACGATGTGACATTTTTCTGATCTTCGTATTGTATTCTTATCTCCCCCTTGTACACATTTATCCACTTAGAGTAATCTGCTCAAATCTGACTAACGTTTTGCATTATTATTATTTTCTATTTTGTTTTCTTCGATCTCCGTACATGCCCTAACCGTATTTTCTTCCCAATCTACAAGCCAATCTATCCGTTTTGAGTAACTTCCCTGAATCTGGTTCGTATTATTTTGACATATCTTTCAGTTAATAGCAATCACGTGCGTTCTACAAAGCTATTATCAGGATAAAAATGTTAATTTTCTTTTCTTTTATGGCGTGTATTTTCATATTGAACGTACAATAAAGGCCAACAACAATCCGCGGATTTTAGCAGCAATTAGGGAATGATAACAAGAAAGAAGCGAGGAAAATAAATTTAAAGAAGAATTATGGTTATGGTGAAGTTTAAATATAATAATTGCCATGCACAAGTCGCCACTTTATACTAGGCTATAGTTTGTGCGCACTGCATAAAGAAAAGAAACGTATATAGGTGGCGACAATAGTCAATAATTATAGACTAATCGCCAAAAAGAACTAAATTACAACAACAACAACAACAATTTAACACTTAGCCAGAGTGTATTCCGCACCGCGCGCAAGACGTTCGCAAGGAGACAGCACCCGCGCGTCTGATTTACGAACCCGAACCACCTTTTAAAAAGGTGAGCCGGTGTCACGCTAAATCCGTACGCACTGCGAAATCCGTACGCAGTCGCAAATACGCATGCGCACCTGTGGGAAAATTGCCTGCAAAATTCGTTCCCATTCATGCCATTTGTAATAAAGCATGCAAAATCCCTCCTTGAGGCTCCTTGCAGCACAAAGTGTTGTCAAAACCCGACGGTGGATTAAGAAAATCCATTCACGCCATTTAAACATTTGATAAAACATGTGTCAATTTGTTATTTGAATGAAATTGCGTCGTAATAATGGACACGATTTTCGCAAGACACGCACCATATATAGGCATAACTATCTAAGCGCATGCGCATTTGTGTCTGGGTACGGATTTCGCAGGTCACGGATATAGCACCACACCGGGAAGAGAATGATGCAAACAAGGGAACAGGAAGATGTTTATCTTAAACAGAACATAAAAGATAACCACATCATTGTCATGTTTAAAGACGGACGGCTGTTAATCATGCTTAACGATATTCCTAGCGGGTTTCCATAATCTGTCAAATCGTGTTTTATGTACTGCAGGCTGCGAAACAGAAATGAAATATTGATGTTGTGAACAAGTTTTAATGCTTCAAATGACACATTTACGTTAATAAATCATGAAATGGCGAACATTACGACGCCCCGTTCTTTTTTTCCGATGTTTATATTTCATGTCAATTTTTATTGACTGTTTGGACAGATTTATGCTACCTGGTACCTCCCCCGGAGAACCGTTGACTTTTGACGCTTCATGTAATTATCATTACCATAAATCTGGGTCGCAAATGCGTTCTGTCAGTTGTTTATCTCTCTTTTACCAGGACATGAATACCCAGCCTCAGTACGTTATCCTATACAGTATATCAGCAGTTGGATGTCATTACAGTATCTGATCTGGGCCCCCTGCTTGCAGAAAGAGATACACTCGATTGTAAGTCAGATCATATGTTCTAAATGCGCGAATCTGATTGGTTGAAACGCACCAAAGTTTCTGACTTACAATCAATTGTAACTTTAATACAATCGATTGTATCTCTTTGTGCCACGGGGCCCTGTACTCACTTTTTATACCCACATTGCTATATATTGCATTTCGAATTACCAGTGATGCCTAATACACATTAATAAAGGTCGCTTATGCGTGCGAACATTTATGTATTTGTATTTAGGTTTGGTATTCTAAAACCATGATCGAGTGAATGTTTGAACCATTATCCTCCTCAATTGTGCTATTCCCGTGGCACTCCAAGTTCCCGGACTAGCACTCAGGGTTTACAGTAGTCCAAATAATCAGCAAATGTTTCGAGGGTTCTTTTACAATTTTCAACTATTCATCCACTCTGGATAGTATGACATCAACAAATTAAAGGAGAACCCATATCGAGTTGGATTTTGCTGACAGGGTTTACTGTCGCTTGGTTACCTACCACTCACCATACATTCGGTCCCAATCTCATTTGGGCCCCGTTCAACCTATCAGATTCGCGCATTTAAAACACATGATCTGACTTACAGGGTCCCGTTGCAGAAAGAGATACAATCGATTGTAAGTTGCAATTAATTGTAAGTCAGATCATGTGTTTTAAATGCGCGAATCTGATAGGTTGAAACGCACCAAAGTTTCTGACTTACAATCAGTTGTAACTTACAATCGATTGTATATCTTTTTGCAACGGAGCCAATGTCTACCTTTCTACAGCATAATGCCAGAACTTCGATTTCCTAAACTGTATAAATATGATAAAATTCTGTCCACTATACGGTAGACAGCTAGATCAGAATACTCTTCCACAGATCCATATATAGCTGTACTGTACCACCGAATTTAATCATGTAAATACGGGAGGGGGTTGAGGGCTAAATTGTTTTGTATGTGTGTTCGGGGGCGGGGAGGGGGGGGGGGGGGTGGTGGTGGGGGAGGGGTCGGAGTTGAGGGGGGGCACAAGGAAGCATCGTTTGTAATATTGAGAGTCGATGCGGGTGGCACTATATTAAGTGACAATAACTAACATCGGGTATAGGGAGTTGGTCACCTTTAGACCTAGGCACTTACCATACTTATACATGTGCCAGTCATTGCATAGACATAGAAGTCTTTCATGTTGAATTATTTGGGGCCACATGCCCTCCCCCCCCCCCCCCCCCCCCCCACTGAGTAAGCCCCGGGTTTGCCCCAAAGAGAGATGGATCGACGAAGCCTCTTCATTAGACGACCATTTCGCTACCATTCGCGCCTTTGAGATCGATTGGGTCGTTGTTTTAATGACGAAAAGACGTAAATTATTCAGAGTCTATCCCTCATCATCGTATCAATCCTCTTGGGGATATTTTAAAAGAGGGTAAAGTAGTGCAAGGACCAACGAAATAAATGCCTGGATTCATTATAGCATACGCTCTCTGCAGATCGAATTGGCGCAAGCGTCCGCCATCTTTGTTGGCACTTTGTTGGCACTTGTGTGTCTGTATCTAGTATCCACGTTTATGTGCATTTCATGCCTGTTGAGATCTGGACCGTATTCATAATTCAACACATGATCTGACTTAAAATGAATTGTAACTTACAATCGATTGTATCTCTTTCTGCAACGGGCCAATATACCATGTATACAATGCAATTCAATAATAATTATGTAATCCACCTTGCTCAGTCTACAGTCATTAGTCGCTGCTATGTCTGGCAAATATCGGGCAAGCTTCTAGGTTGCAAGGAACGACCTCTGTTAATGGAATATTCATACAATATTGATATAATATTAGTAACGAACAGATATATACTTTTAATGGTGTTTGTAGTACTCCTGTATAGATTTCATTCTGAATTGCTCACTGAAAATGACAAAAATGACAAAAACAATACAATCATTTCGAGTCATAAACGGTTAACATCGTATTTTACTATTTAGGGCAAATGTTACCCAATAAATCAAATCAAAATGGAGTCAATTGAAAATTTCCACCCATAATTTTCCCTCATCAAACTTCCAACACCTTTCTGTTTTATCTGCTTGCATTTTTGTTCTAATTTCCGACCTCCCGCTGTGTTTATTTTGACAGAATTATGGACAGAGGAACATAATGTGCATTATAACGTAGTAAACTTCACATTTATAATAATTTACTGACGATTTGGCATAGTTCTGTAGACTCAGGTATCATGCATTTCTCCGTGTGCTACCGTTGAGAAACAGAACAATTTTAAGGGGTACCATCACCCAAAAGTAATATTCTTATAAATGAAAGGTAACATCTTTAGTAGTCCTTTCCATCAACAAGTTCACAAAAATATGTTTCCAGAAAGAAAAAAATACAATTGGAAAACGCATCACCATTCTAAAGCATTTGTTCATGGGTCTGAATTTACGAAGACTACTTTGTCCAGAGCGAACGAATCGTCCGGGATTCTATTGTCTCCAAACGTACGCGTAAATAGCATTGGCGCACTCGCAAATGTTTGGCCCGTACGGAACCAGGAAATAATAGTGGTTCCGTAAGTGGTGGTAATTAATTGCTTTGTTTATGAATTACACAACCTTTTGCAAAATGTTGGGTATCTATTTGATATCCCAAAACGATACCAAATCATATAATTATGGTCCCCTTTAAGGCTTTTAATAGTTATTTTTTTATAGTACAGTTGCTCTCCAAATGCCCATCTCTCTGAGTGGCTCGAATGAAAGTTCCATGCAAAGTTTAATATGATACGCATGACAAATATTCAACATTAGTACTCGCAATATGAAGAGAAAAAAAAAACACGAAATGAATGTTTCATGCACAATTAAGCACGGTATGCCGCGGCGAAAGAGTTGATATAAAATGAGGCCATTCAGGTTTTTCAATATTTTGTTTATATAATGCATGTTACTAGTAATTAAATCCCCATGTGAAACAAAACCACAAAAAAAAGGTTCGAAACGGAAATTTGTACCCCCAGTGCAATCAGCTATTACCGATCAATAACCGACGGGGGGAAAAAATGGATTCGATGATGATTTTTTTTTTTTTTACATCTCATCAATCAACAGTCAACGGGGTTATCACGTAGCCTACAGATGTGCGGAAAGTTGTAGCGACTCCTTGCGACATTGAGACAGATTTTGGGAAATCGGGACGGCATATTTATAGGCGTACGCATAGGCTGGGGATGGGGGAAGACGGGGGCCGCAGCCCCCCCCCCCCCCCCCTATCCCTCCGGGGAATGTTGACAACGGCAATATTCGGATAGAACCAACCTACAATTCGGGGGGAAACATTTTATTTTCAGGCAAAAGGTTGATCCCGAAATCGGGCATGCAAAACATGTCATATTCGTATCGGCCAAGCTAGCTAGGCACCACTGATTCGGGAGAATGTGTCATTGTGGGCAAAGGGCATCTCACATTAGGGCAAAACATTTAATTTTTAGGCAAAAGGCACCGTAAATTAGGACAAATCATGTAATTGCCGGCAAATTGGCACCTCCAATTCGGGTAATACGTGTCATTTTGAGGCAGTTACGTACCAAACTATACTCATGTACATTTTTTTTTACTAGCAATGTAAATCAAATAAGTGCTTAAAGGAACCAGACAAATTGTTATATGCACTATAAGACACTGTCATTGTCCTTTAATTGTGCCAAAACTAAATGGGAGTGGGGCTGTGTTTATCCGTTTTAATCTGACTGGTTTAAACAAATAATTTGTGGTAATTTAAGCCTACCACAAAATGACAAACAAGCTAGTTGTTATTTTCTCCGAACAAAGAAAGCTAAAGTTATAGAATTAATGGAAGACGAGTCGTAAATCCTGCCAAGACAAGATCATTATCATTATGGATGATTCCAGTGGCGTATAGTGGTCGGACTGAATTGGGGGCGCGGGGGGGGGGTGGGGGGGGGGGGGGGGCTTGCGAATTATTGGGGTCACACTTTATATATTTCTTTGTTATTACACAGATTGTACAAGATCATGATCATTATGGATGATTCCAGTGGCGTGTCGTGGTCGGACTGATTGGGGGGGGGGGGGGGGGGGGGGGGGCATGCGAGTTATTGAGGGCACACTCTATATATTTCTTTGCTTTTTTCACAGATGTTCCCCTTATGTTTTTATTTGTTTTTGCCAAATTATCCGTACCCCTACCCCCCCCCCCCCCCCCCCCCGTAGCTACGCAACTGAATGATTCATTTTGTTGGCTTTGACCATGATGACCCATTCTCGGGTAAAATGATTTATCGATAATTTACTTTATGGGAGACTAGCACCTGTCTTTTGAGTCATAAATCTAAAATACAAGACTAAAACAAAAAAATAAAATACTGCGTTGATCACAAGACTCAGAGGACAATAAAACACAATCTAGAATACCTTGTCAAAAAATGTCAAAAATCTAACAGACAACAAAAACAACTAGATTAATGTATCATAATGCTAAGAGACAAAAACAACAACTAGAATAACGTGTCGTCAAGTCGTAAAGCTAAAAGACAAAACGACAACACAACAAGCGAGAACACTGTGTCGTTAATCAAAGTGACAACAAAAACAACAACTAGAATAATGCGTGATAAATACAAGAGACAAAAAATAGACAACAAAAACAACAAGAATAATGTGGCATGAATCTAAGAGACAAAAACAACACTAGAATAATGTGTAATAAATATCAGAACAACTACTTAAATCATGTGGCCTAAATCTAAGAAACAACAACAACAACAACTAGAATAATGTGTGATCAATCGAAGAGATAAACCACAACAACTAGAATACTGTCTCATAAATCTGTGCGACAAAACAAATAACTATAATAATGTGTGCTGAATTTAAGAGAGAAAAACAAAAACAACTAGAATAATGTGTGATAAATCTAAGAGACAACCGAACTACTTTAATCATGTGGCATACATCTAAGAAACAACAACAATAACTAGAATAAGGGGTCGTCAATTTAAGAGACAAAAACAACATCTAGATAGAATAATGTGTCGTAAATTTGAACATAAATTGAAGTAGAAGTACAATAACTGAAACAGAACTACAGACACATACAATGTCGAAGTGAATTGAAAGACAAATTAATGACAATTATTTGAAAGGAAGAAAGAGACAAAAAAAACAAACAAGAGAGTAAAATGATACAATTCATGATTAACCAACGGGCGCCGCCAATTGGATGTAAGGTTATTGTAGTTGTTATAATTTATTGACGATAACATCATGGGGTGGATCAAACATTTCACAGTGTGTATTTGCAAGGAGGTTTAAACCTCCTTGGTATTTATGTGTGTATGTGTGTGTGTGTGTTGAGTGTGTGGTGTGTGTGTGTGTGTGTGTGTGTGCGTGTGTGTGTGTGTGTGTGTGTGTGTGTGTGTGTGTGTGTGTGTGTGTGTGTGTGTGCGTGTGCGCGTGTGTGCGTGTGTGCGTGTGTGCGTGTGTGCGTGTGTGCGTGTGTGCGTGTGTGCGTGTGTGTGTGTGTGTGTGTGTGTGTGTGTGTGTGTGCGTGTGTGCGTGTGTGTGTATGTGGTGGGGGGGGGGGGGGGTGGAGGGACGGAGGCACTTCAAACTAATGGAGGCAGTCAGGGAACCACCGCCCCCGAAAAAACAAAAGCGCGAATATTATTATTTTAGTTTGTATAACGCTGTATTATTCTATTTTCTCATACTCAGAAAGTGGGCGACGGTCGGAAATGTAAGGTCAAAGTTCAAAGTTCAAATTTCAAAGTACACGAACGCCAGTGAACGGGGAAGGAGGGAGAGGGGGCACAATTGTGCCCCCCTTTATTACCCTTATCATGCTTATAGCTACCACCAATGCGTGAATGATTAATATAAAGAGAAGCGAAAACAACCCCATCTCTCCCTCTCTCTCTCTTTCTCGAAACTGATTTTTAACAAATAATAAGTTCGGAGAAAACACCATTTTGTGATTTATGGGGCGAAAATGAGTAGCAAGGTTCAACCCGTGTAATTTATTAGCGCTTACCTCATTCTGAGCACTCTCCTGACTAATGAAATCGCGCAAATTTTCCACGCTGTAGTAATCCATCATCCAAAGTCCATATGTCAGTTTATGTCGGCCACCGGGAAAGAGAAAGTATGCATGTATCAATAACAAAACAATTTATTAATTCCGTAAAGTAACAAACATGATAGAATCAAGTATAGCAATTCGTTGCGGTTCATTCTGTATTCCCTATCTTCTTTTGTATGAACAACTTCTCGTTACAAATTAATGCGATCAAATTTAATTCTTGATTATTAGTTCTAGTAATGCAGTAACGAGTACAAAGATTAATTTATATCTTGAAGAACTGTTCATCTTCTTAAAACAGTTATTGAAAATTCGTTTTCATACCTGTAAAGTGTCAGATATTGCACAAAATTACATTTGAGACTTCAATCCTATATCAATATCATTGTAAAATACAATTGAAAATTTGTGAAAGTTGAAAGAAAACGAACACTGTTTACCTAGTGAAAAAAAAACAATATTGAGTTCATATTTTATCACCGAATACTGATGGCCTGCCGTAGATTTGTCGCAGTAATAATCATCCGTTTGACGATATCCGCACCCGTGTATGTTTACAGACGGTACAGAATTCATGGAATTTGCGTGCGCTCGGCTCAAAGTCAGTCGGGTCGGGAAGGTTTCCCAAGCGCGCTGGCCGGACGTGTTCAGCTATTACAATTGTACTTTATTTGAAAAGCGTTGCCACGCTTTCAAATAAAAGATTTCAATGATAATTATCTTTATACTAAAGGGACATTTGAAAAAATCTAACCCTATTTTATTCTTCTCTTACCATAAGCTAAACACACGGCAGAAGAGAAACAAGGAAGCTCCAAGTATTTTTCGTGGAGTTAGACACTTTACAGGCATCCCTTTAAGGTTCGTGTCAATGATCTAATAATTACTCTTAACTATATAAATTGTCGTTGTCATGATCACGCAAACATTATTCTTTCAATGTTTTATATGTTGTAATCATGGTTGATTTTCATGATCCCTAAGTCAAAGAGCGGAGCAGACATCAACATAATAACATTCGATTCAATATGACTTGTATAAAATATGATTTACTTGTATTATTCAACCTTGAATTATGGGAATAAAATATCTTCCACGCGTCTGGTTAAAAGGCTACAAGACAAAGTGAAGGTTAAGGCGGATCCAAGTTGGTTTGCGTCCGTACAGGTGTTGAAAGAGAGCTAAACCGTGTGTCCTGGATACTTGTAAACAGCGACGATTGACATTGAGGATGTGTGTGTGTGTGTGTGTGTGTGTGTGTGTGTGTGTGTGTGTGTGTGTGTGTGTGTGTGTGTGTGTGTGTGTGTGCGTATATTTGTGTGTGCGTGCGTGCGTGCGTACATATATGTTTGAATGTGTGTGTGTCATGGGCGTCGATACTTACGTAATACCTATCCATCAGGGGGGGGGGGGAAATGAATAGATCACCCCCCCCCCCCCTGATGAATGGGTATCAATGACAGATTGACGCCCATGGTGTGTGTGTGTGTGCGTGTTCGTGTGTGTGTGTATTTGTGTGAATATGTTGGTAATATACTGTATGTGTGACTGAGTAAATTTTGTGCGTATGCTGAATTATCTGTAATATTGTATGTGTCGATTGGATAAAGTTTTAATATGCTATGTGCTTGACATGATATGCGTTTGTGTGTAGTACTTGTTACAATAATACTTTTGCAAGTGCAACTTACGGCGTAAACCGGTCTAAGACGTCGTGCAAGTGATGCCTCAATGTTTGTGTCAACTTTTGACAGTAAGAATTATGACGGTGAATTAGTGTTTACAATTCTTAGCAGGAAATGTGAAAGAGAGTAGGAAGGTAGGGGAGTAGACTGAGTACCACTGATGTCAATTAAAAACCCCTGGATGTACTATTTTTGCTGATGAAAGTGACGCTACTACACCTATAAAATAGCATTCCGCGTGACTTTGCAATGAGTACCCTTGTTCATCAATCCGATGTACTCGCGCAGATGGCTAAACAATGAACAAACATACAATCAAATAACCAAACACACTCTAAAAACAAACAAACAAACAAACAAACAAACACATAAATAAATAAATAAACAACAACAAAACATAAAAATAAGTAAGCAAACAACATAAGCAAACAAACAAACAAACAAACATACATGCAGTAAACCCATATTGGGGTGAAGGAAGATGGCCGCCCTGCAAAGTCAATATACTCTTCTCATATATACAGTATAGTTGAAAAGGGGTATAATGCATCTACTTTTTGTTTCTATTACGATCAGTGGCGAATATACCAGGGTAGGAATCGAGGCACAGTAACAGAGTAACGATATGACGTAAGACGTTGTTATTTTTCGGACATTCCACTCTATTTGTTTTCTTCAAACCAAAAACCTTGCTCCAGGCCAATCCAGGTAATATAGATGAAAGCATAACGATAGTATACGTATTAAGTTTGCCCCTTTCAGCAGAAGTTTTACGCATGGATATTAATATGTTGTTACGTGTTTGCATGTGTTGAACTGTTTTAACCTTTTTATTTCAATAATGCAACTATCATTTTATGGTTATTCTCTCAACTATGAAACAATGGGGTTGCTAATTCAAGTCACAAGATATAGTTTCGCTTTCGAGAGTGCAACATATTTTATTATATTGTACTTTCAAACGCGATACTAATTTAGCATTCTGTTTGTATTTATAGGGGACCATACTTCAACGCGTCAACACAATCAAACAAGGCATCCAGATCAAATCGAAGGCATTGGAGGGGCGGATCACTACTTTTTGTAACATGTCAATAAACTATTAGATACATTTGCGGAATAAACGGGTGGAGCTCTCTTCATTAAAGAGACTTAGTAACATTGTCCAAGTCATCAAACCTTACTTGGAACTCTAGTGGTTCTGTCATACCTTGCCATAATATTCATATTAACAATAAAATCACGGGGCAGGTTTCGGTTTTTCAAATTTCCATTTCGTTCAAAAAATATTTACGTTGAAGTGTTCGGATGTTAAACTATCTACGGGATCGTTTAAGCCGTGTACAAAGTAAGTGCAATGAGTTAGTGAATATCACTTTGCATTTTCGCTCATTTCTCGGCCAAAACAAATCAAATTAACGTGAAATGTTCATACATTATTATACTTTGTGGACATATCAGAACATACCAATACACATGTTATTAATCACTCATCACATTGTGCACTTGTTAACAAAGTTACTAGATCCCTTTAACATGCTACATCGCGGATCGCCATTTTGAACTTGCTGCAAGATGGCATCGCGTATCTGATTTACCAATCCGAACTGACTTAAACAAATTATGTTTAAATAGTGGTGATGTTGTCATAAGCCAAAAATTAACAAGGTACACGAGAAAATAATGTGGAAGCTCCAAGTGAATTTGGTTTAATTTGACAGAGTTAGTGGATCACTTTAATAAATGTTTTAGTTAGAAAATTAAGGCGGCTCATTATATAGGTAGCACCATCATGGGGTTGCATAGGTTCGTGTGACACGCCAGCGTGTCAACAAATTATCGGCGACCCCTTTTCCAGAAGAAGAAAAAAAGAAGCGGGGAAGGAGAGCATTGCCCCTTTTAAGGGTGTCGCGATACAATATACGATTTTGTTTTCTTTTTAAAAAACGCCTCAGTATTAAGGGGTGTGGATATCACTCCATCGTGTCAATACCAAATTAAGGGCCCTAAATCCCGGCGCAGACAGAGCCGACTCGATCCGACCCGACTGATTTTCAGTCAGGAAAGAGTTGGTTATGCTCGTTCGGAGCTGATTCGACATGTTAAATCGGCCTCGACTGACCTCCGACGGTCTCCTGACTGGCGAAATCGGAGTCCTGAGGCACTGCATACTGAGCTGATCCGACTGAAAACCAGTCGGATCGGGTCGAGTCGGCTCTGTCTGCGCCGGGCTTTAGAAAGGAAGGCGGATCACACTCAACCATTCTAAAGAGGCGTAGGACGACAGTTTTACGTGTGAACCCCATATTTATAGAATGATTATAGGGCATCACACTAACTTTAAACTTATAAACGCCATTGATATCGCAACTCAACTGACATTGCGTGCACTATAGTATGTGTGGCGCATTTTGCACCATCTATCACGTCTATGCTGCACGGGTTTTTAGACATTTAGATGTGGAAAACACTTCCAAATGAAATTATACAACTGTTAACATTAAAATTGGTTTGGACACGATCAACCACGAGACTCGTATAGTTTAGGTTGACCTCATGTCCGAGATATGCTTCCGGTGTGAAAACAAGTCAAGTGAGTGCGCGTGACCTCAAATGAGAAAAGGCGCGCATGCACACTTCTTCCGGTTTTAATTCTTAAGAGTTGCAACTCTCGAGAGTACGGCATCGTTTGGACACACATTTTGCAATTCTCGAGAGTTGCAATTCTTAAGAATTGCAACTCTCGAGAATTGGCTTTTACCGTGTGGACACGACTTTTGAAAAACCGCGCTACGACAACGCAGGCGCTTTAAGCTGTGAAATATAAGTGGAGGGGCGGAACACTCCTCCATTTAAGACCCTTTGAAGAAGGTATTAAGGTGACATTTCAACAACCGTGTCCACACCTTAATAGAAAGCCTTGGCATTACCGCCATTTTTCAGGGCGTACGGGAGCACACTTCAATGTGTCAGCACAATACAGCATACCATTTCCATGATTACGATGTTGTTGGATGAGGAGTCTTTTATAGTTAAGGGGGTTGAGAATTCACTCCAAGTAAATCGACACTATTTTCAAAAATCGTCATGCGTGGGGATGTTACAACGCGGTTCGCCATTTTGAACTTGGCTAGTTTGTGCGCACTTCGTAACACTGAGCTAGTGTGTATTTCGCACCGTGCGCAAGGCGTTTGCAAGATGGCACCGTGCGTCTGACTTACACATCCGAACTACCCTTATACATGTTATATTAGTATTTTGATGGATAAAGAGTCACTCATAGTTACGGGGGGGGGGGGGGGATTTGACTGCAAGTAACCATGGTAACTCGACACTATTTTGTAAGAAACTATTCTATTTGGGGGGAAGCTAGGCTGGGTCACTCGTATTTTGAAGGAGATCTGAGATTATCACACTTTAACGTGTCAAATGCCAAATGAAAGTCGTAGAGGAGTCTAAATTACGACCATTTCATCTCAGCATAACGAGACATGAGAAGATGCCGAAAATCCATCTCGCTAGTCTTTCATCCAAGTCGCCATTGCACGTTTAGCCATATTTCTTGCCTCGCTTTTACAGATAGATATTATAACTTCGGCATATTGATTATAAAGTGCCCTATTCTCTGTAAACTGAGGGTGAATTCTGGCATGTAGTATATTCATATCAAAAGTTAATTACAGACTGAAGAAGACCGCGATTGTCTAAATGCGACGACACAATGATAATTATCAGGTGTACCATACCATAATTATGTACACTGGTTATCTTTAAATTCTCAGTTGCAGTTTGCAGTGTGGCAATACCGCTTTGATCATTTTGATTATTATGTTTTGAGAGTAAAAGGGCCATTAATGGGAAATACTACGTCAATTGTTAAAATCCACTGGATTTATTATACGAGTATATATTGTAATAATTTTGTCCTCCGCGTGAAAATTAAGGGAAATAAAGGAAAGTGCAAAATGATGCGCATTCGCATAATCCTGTTATCACTGGTTATGACGTGTTAATGGGGGATGAAGGAATCAAACGAAAGCGTCTCTTCGACATCAAAGGCAGACTAAGTATGTCAAACACCCCCCCCCCCCCCTTTCTCTCTCTCTCCAACCATACTTCTCTCATGATGATAGAAGCATCGTTACCACGCGGCTAATATAAATCGTGTTGCGTCCACGTCCAACTCGTTTGCATGATTTAATAGCGCTATTTTTCATCGCCAGACAAGGGGAGAAATGGCGCTCGGCTTTTTTTTACGAGGCGCTCTCTGGCGCCAATCCTCGGATATGTTTTATATCGCCCATCTAAGGAGTTACGATCAGCAGTTCTATTATGGCGGAGGCGAGGATGATTGAGATGAGTCTGAGAGAGAAGTAAGAAGATGGCGATTAAACTGTTACAGACAGAGAAGGAGAAGAAGTAGAGATGTAGCTGATAATATTGTTGATGGAGAAGAGAGGCACAAGGAGATGGATGAAGAAATAGAAGAGCGCTCGCCTTCGTCGGGAAGACATCAATAAATTGTACCATTCTTCATCATAAATACATGGGCAATCTCGATCTCCTCCGTCAGCGGCGGCGTACGCAGTATTACTTGGTCATGTTGGTTGCGTTGCGCATTCCCCGTTTGGGCGCGCTATCCGGAATGTGATTCGTTAGCGCATGCGCATGCACGCTATACAATAGTGTTTTTCTTATCATTCTCGCCCTGATAATTTGTCTGTTTTCGACTTGAAGTTTATTTTTTTTAAAGGGGATGGAATATTATTACAGGTCAAGAGGAGCCTTTAATAATGATAAAAAGTGCGACACAGAAACTGTGATATGACTGCGTTTGCGTGTACGCGTACATGTTTTTTACTTTGTGAAGTGAATGTGAAGGGGCATTTAAAGTCGGCGGGGGTGGTGGGAGGGATGCGTTGGCCGGATGTCGCGCGATAAAAACACATCTTCACGCTCCGTGGATGTGAAGGCTAAATATTTTGCCTTGGGTTAATGGGCGTTCTTGAACTTGATAGAACGCCCTTTAATTTATTATAACCCGTGACTGATACCACTCTTACTTTCACAAACCACCGTGTCTGTCAGCAGTCTGCCACGAAGGGTGTAGCCAGGATAAGCTCACAGAGGAGGGGGTGTGGGAAACAAGAGGAGAATGTTCAAGATACAGTACAGTTCGGATTCGTAATTCAGACGCGCGGTGTCATCTTGCGAACTCCTTCGGTGCACCGCGCGTCAGCGCTGCGCAGTGCGTCAACGCGCAAAATAACCTAGTTTAAAGTGGCGAATCGCCTTCGGTGCACGGCGCGTCAGTGCTGCTGCGCAGTGCGTCAACGCGCAACATAACCTAGTTTAAAGTGGCAGACCGCAGAGTAGCATCCCCACGCATGTTGATTTTTAACCCTCTGCGTCACATGGTCAACTCTATAGTCAGAATACTCTTAGTATCAGGTCTATCCATTAACACAAACAATCCATCTTTCCCTTAACGCGCACAATTGGTAAGTGCTGAAAGAATTGTATGGACACTCGTTTTCTTATATATACTAATTAGCTTCTTGTAGATATGAATGACATGGGGGTCAAGCTATTCATGTAAACATGGCGTAGAGTACTTGGTCAAATGGGTTCTTGCAATTTAATTACACTCCCAGAGGGTTAATGCATATGATAATGAGGAAGTCTGCACCACAATTAAAGTGGGCATTCTCTATACCAAAGTGTGCCTTCGACTGATGCTCTATATGCAACAATAGAGCATCGGTTATTTTTGTCATGCATGCCAAGTCGTGGGCACGCTTTGGTAGAGAATGTCATTAAAATGAACGTTATGCTTTTTAGTTTCTGCCCCCCCCCCTTTTTTTTTGGGGGGGGGGGGGGAGGGGGGGGGGGGCACGCGAGGAGGGGAAGAGGGTGTAGTAAGAGTGAGAGTACAATAACTTCAGCGGAGGGTGAGGAGGCATCTGCACCCCTTATACTCTCCTTAGCTAAAGCTGCTGTCTGTCGAAGCAGACCTCCATGATCGACCAGACGTATGGATGACAGGTGCTGACGCTGCTTGGTTGGTATATATCCGCTGTTATTATTATGACCACGGATAATAAAACATTTTCTAATAATATGAAGTATGAAAACATGAGAAATGTATATAATTATTTACAATATTGTCAGATTGATCTAAATATTGCATGACATCATAAAGTTCTTCCCGTTGGGGCAGATATAGACTATCTAGGTCTAGTATAACTCTGCCGGAAAGAACACACTCATCCACAGTGTGAACACAGTGTGAACACGTTGTGTTTCACAGTGTGGAACACAATGTGAATTCGAGCGTTTTCGCAGTGTGAAAAACCAACTCACACTGTGAACACACTATGAAGGATCTATCGCCACAGTGTGAAATTGCCTGCGTTCACAGTGTATAAAAAAGGTGCGCTCACACTGTGTATCTCAGCAATTTCACAATGTGTTCACAATGTGTTCACAGTGTGTCCACAGTGTGAGTTGGCTTTCACACTGTGAAAACGCTCGAATTTAACATTGTGGTCCACACTGTGGATGGGTGTGTTCTATTAAATTGTATATGTATGGTATATAATTTTGAGGAATACAAATCACTTAAAAAACATGTGTGCGTGTGGGTGTGTGTGTATGTTACTGACATGCATACTGTGGTGTGTGTATGTGTGTGTGTGTGTGTGTGTGGGGGGGGGGGGGGGGGGCAATCTCCATACTTGCACCCCAGTCTTAGTTATGCCATAGTCTATGTTGACACCCATCATTTGAGCTACGCTTTAGGGTCCTCTTAGGTTGGGGGGGGGGGGGGGGGGTACATTCTCCCCACTTGCACCCCATAGAGAGCAGTTGAAAACCATCTGACGTATATGCTTTAATGTCCTTGTGAGGGGAAGGGGGGGGGGGAGCAATGTCTATACTTGCACCCCATATAGGGTCTTATAGTTATGACATAGTCAATTTTGACCCTAATCATCTAAGATATAGTTTATAGGATCTTTTTTATTTTTTTATATGGGCAGATCGATGGTTGGGGGGGGGGGGGGGGGGGGGGGGAGAGGAGGGGACAATCTCCCTACCGGCTTAATTGCTATGATTGGGGGGGGGGGGGGGGCAATCGCCCTGCTTGCCACCCCATAGAGAGTCTTATAGTTATGCCATAGTCTATTTTGACACTCACCATCTTGAGATATGATTTAGAGTCCTCGGATGGCACTTAAACGCATGGGAACATTTATCATACCCCACACCGCGGGTTATGACTATGCGATATGGTTAATAATTTACGGGCTAATTGACAAGGCGCGAGGAAGAAGAGGAGTAAGAAGAAGAAGAAGGAGAAGAAGAGGAAGATAGATTATTATACGAAACTGGAATGCACTACATATTTATATACCAACTGTAATCACTATCTCTTTCCATTCTTTATATATTTTTTAGTTCATTATCTTTTCTACATAACCTGATCTTATTTCTTTATACGATACACATTGTAGATAGCATTTGTTTTTTAAAGATAAAATCGTTAAAACGAATGTAATCACCTAGCAGAGTTTTTTTCCCTCAAATAGCTAATCCCCGTCAAAACAAAGATCACGTGATAAGTTGAAGGTTCCATGCGCGCCCCTGAGATTGAGCCAACATTGTACAGCTTGTTCGCCCGTCTCCACCGGGCATAAGTATCTGTGGCTTCACGCTCGGAGCCTCGGAGCTTTTATTTTGCAGGCTGTGTTCATGTGCGGATGAAATGAATCGGGGTACATACGACTTTTTTCCCCAAACAATTTATTGCTCGAAAAGTAAATTTAATGCAGAGAAGGACAAAGTTGTTGTCCAACTCTTAACATCAACTCATCAGCAGATAAGTTATGATACATTATTTCGCATTGTCGCTGATAAAAGCGTATAATATATTTATTTTTTTTGTGCGCGGGGGCGTTTCCCAATTTGGCTGAGTATAACTCACCCTTCACCTTTATCATGTTCACCACCGATGTCGAAATTATTGTCGTGACAGGTGGTTAAAGAGGATGATGAATACCTCGGCAAAGCTTTCGCTTTATACTTGATCTAGATCCTGGGGTACATTCGGAAGTTAGCATGACCCAGTAATTAGCGGTGTTTACCCCTCTCATCATGCTCATCTCCGCCAGAGGTTCCCCGTGGCGCGCTTGTAACGACCCGTAATGAAACGGGCACCCGCGGGGTGAGATGAAAGCGTGATGCGCATTATATTGCAGTTTATACGATCTATCATGTCTATACAGAGAAATTGGACGCAAAATACAAAATTCTCATATTTGCGCAATCATTCAAAATATTGGCCCTATTCATACAAAACTTGGGCGTTAATCATCTTCAATTCGACTGGGTTATCCCTGTTCCTTTATAGCGACACAATCATAAAACATCATTCTACAAAATAATTATATATAGAGGAAAAAGTTTCATTACATGAAAAGGGCGGCCGCGGGCGGGTATAACATGATAACGGAGTGATGTATACATGATGAATGCGGTTATCATAAAGAAATGGGGCGTAGAATCTACAATTGTGCGTAATCAATATACAAAACGTCGGCATATGATGAACTTGGCATTATTCTAAAGTTGGGCGTTTATCATCTGTATTTTCGATTTCATAGATTCAATCGTCATTTTTCTTAATTCTATACCACCCATGATGAGACATAATTCTATAAATTCGGCTCAAATCGATGATTTGAAAACATGAAATTGAGCGGCTGCGGAGCGGAATACTTAATATATAGGAAAGACGGAAACGTAATCACGGTTATGATAGCAAACTTGACGTAGGCCTATACATTACTCATCATTTGCGCAATCAATCAATAATTAGGCGTTTATCATCTTCAATTCGATTTCCTAGATTTTCCATTACATTTTCTTCTGTGTCACCAGTAAAAGACATAATTTTGTATAAATATAGAGGACAGCTGATTACATAAAAAAGGTGGCCGCGGGGCGGGATAAAAGAGTGATTTATCTTCATTTTCGTGGTTATGATAAAGATAATTGGCATGTAATAATTTTAGACTTTAGTATTTTGCGATACCATTTTAAACATTTGGGGCAGTTTATTAATCATGTTCATTCAAGTTCATAGATTGTGTATTTAATATCCTTCCGCGACACTGGTGACGTAGATGGGTGATGGGGAGGGGCTTGGGAGATGTAGCCCCCTTAAACAAAAAAAATAAATACAAAATATTGATGAATGGTTGGTATAAGGTGCAGTTTTGTGATCTGATATGTCCTCTGAGTAGTGTGTGAACAAAATCACGTTAAATGGATGTTATATGGCCGAGTAATGAGCGAAAATGCAAAGTGATATTTGCTGACTCATTGCACTGACTTTGTAAACAGTTATAACTTTCCAGTGGATAATAAAACATCCGAACATTTCAACCGTAACATTTCAACCCAAACATGTTCCATGCTTCTATTAGTATTACGAATACAACATAGTTTGAGCGATCACCACTAAGACTAAGTCAGTTTTGTGGATTTGGACAATGTTACTATCTCTTTAAAGCCCCAAAGCAGTATTGGGAGAGTTACGAAAATCAAATATATTGAAATTATATAAACAAAGGGTTTAGTATGTGGTAAAAACGGAATCATATACCATCGCACAATGCAGAAATATTAAGGAGAGTTCCACGCGCGCCACCGAGATTGGGCCAAAATTGCACAGCTTGTTCCGCCCGCCTTCCCCGGCACGAGTACTTGTAGCTAGCCGATCGAATTCGCGTGCAGCGTAGTTTGTGTGTGGTTTGCGCATAATATGCGGATATTATTGAATCTGTGTGGGACTGTATAGTAGGTTACAGACTGTTGTCATTTCGACCATTTTATTGCTCAAATAGTTGATTTCAAAGCAGTTTTTGTCAAACCTTTTATACATTCACAGATTAGTAATGATATATTATTTCACATGGTCGGTGATAAAAGCGTATATCTAATTGTTTTTTTTTGTGTAGGGCGTTTCCCAAAATTGCTACTTGGTTTTAATTTTAGCTCCCTTTGTTCCCCTTCAACTCCAAGATAAGACATGAAAGATTTACAGGGTTTGTCGTGTGAATGACATGAACGAATAAATGCCATTTTATTTGTTATGATAGATGATAAAAAATGCTTCGTGTGATGTGCCAATAAAATATTTTTACAGCGCAAGGTCGTGTATAAAGTCGTTAATACGTATGATATTATTATGCTACGCTAGCTCTTATTTTATACTAAACATTAAAGGGATCTAGTAACATTGTCAACATCAACACATTTTACTAAATGAGTGGTCACATTGGACACGACTCCCCACGACTAGACCCACGAATGCAGTACGCGTTGGTACAAATCTATGGCAAGCCGTTTTAACATTTATTCCTATTTCTTGATATCAATAATTGAATTATTGATATCAGTTTATTTCTTGATATCAAGTATTACCAATACAGACAATTATTTCTTGATATCAAGAATGCATTTCTTGATATCAAGAGTGCATTTCTTGATATAAAGAATTCGATTTCGTGATATCAAGAATTTAATTCTTGATATCAAGAAATAGGAATAAATTTTAAAAACGGCTTGCCATTGATTTGTACCAATGCGTATAATTTTGCATTCGTGGGTCTAGTCGTGGGGAGTCGTGTCCAATGTGACCACTCATTTAACAACTCTATAGCAGTTCTCACACATACCTCGTTGTATTCGTATTACAAATACAAGCATGTTTCCGAATATCTCATTCGTTATGAAGATATAGATATTTATGATTTAAATGTTTGTATTTGGAAAATCTCCCTGGGAGATTGTTATCTGTGTAAAAAACTTACACAATGAGTTAGCGAATACCACTTTGCACTTATAGCTCATTACTCAGCCATGACATTCATTTTTCGTAAGTGGACATATCGGATCACAGAAATACACATTTTATCAACACTTTTTTAAAATGTTTGTTTAATTTGTGTTTTACCTGCCCTATGTCAGTTACTTGGTAAATTGAAACGAAGTTACAAAACCCGTTTAAACCGTTCAGCAGGACTGGAGGTGTTTCCCCTGTCCAGATTGAACTTAACTCTAAGTTGGACCTAAGTATTATGGAAAGCCATTTGTAGACTTGGAATTTACATAATTATTCAAAATCAAACAAATATATACGAGTATATTATGAGACTTACAACTACAAGAATATCATATCAATTATCAAACTTGTCAAAAGAGCTGTTTTCAACCATTTTACAAAGAAACGAACGGCTCTCCATAAAAGTTAGGTCCAACTTAGAATTAAGTTTAACTTAGAATCTTTGCGAAACAAAGTTGCAATTAACTCTTAGTTGGACCTAACTATTATAGAAAGCCGTAAGTTACTTTGAAATGGCATAAAGTTTGATTAAATCAATTAATTTTGTTATTATCAAGGAGCCTTGAAATACTTGATACATATACTTGCATTGTTGTGCTTTTGAATATGTTTTATTTCAAGGCTACAAATGGCTTTCCATAATTGTTAAGTCCAACTTAGAGTTAAAGTGATCCCTGTAAAGTGTCAGATATTGCACGAAATGACATTTGAGACTTCAATCCTATATCAATATCATTATAAAATACAATTGAAAGATTTGTGAAAGTTTGAAAGAAAACGAACACTGTTTACCCTAGTGAAAACAACAAATATTGAGTTCATATTTTATCACCGAATACTGATGGCCTGCCGTAGATTTGTCGCAGTAATAATCGTCCGTTTGACGATATATGCACCCGTGTACAGTCGGGTACATCGACTCGTTGCGCTGCGGGAAGGTTTCGGCCAATCCGCCGGCCCGGGTCCGTGATCGCGTGGCGCGCCGGCCGGGCGTGTTCAGCTACGGCAATTGTACTTTTTACCAAAACCGTTGGGCAACGGTTTTGAGATGATGATTTTCAATGATAATTATCTTCATACTAAAGGGACATTTGAAAAAAATCTAACCCTATTTTATTCTTCTCTTACCATTTAAGCTAAACAACACGGCAGAAGAGAAACGAGGAAGCTCCAAGTAATTTTCGTGGAGTTAGACACTTTACTTGGATCACTTTAAGTCTAACTTTGAATCTTTGTGAAACATCCCGCTGGTCCCTAAAAAAAGAGAAAAGAAGCTCGGGCTGCATGCATGGGGGACTGTTGCATGATTATCCCTCTGTCAAAAGCTCATGGTATTACAAATTATGCATGTGTGTATATCATGTCCTTGATTAAAAATAATTGGAATACCCCGCCCCAAATTCACATTCGCCATCTACATGTAATTCCTTCTTGTGCATCTCGTATAACGCACGCGTGATTCAAAATTGATGAATATAACCTTGATCTAAATTTAACAAATCATTCTTGCGATGCATCGTTAGCGAGAGAAAACTTGATATAATATGGAAGTTTAATCGAGTTCGTGGTTAGAAATAGAAACCATATACCGAGTGATCTTAAGCAACCTTGACGGTTTCAGGTAAGCTAATGGTATAACTTATTACGAATTTCATAAGATGGTAGTATACGTGAATAAATTATAATGACTAAGATAAACACGAGGAAATATGAAATAGTTAGTGTCATTTACGAAGTAATTGCGTGATTTGATGAAAGGTGATGCGTTTTAAATTATTTTAATTGTGACACACTCCTCCCCAATAAATCATGAAACCACTTTTCATTCGTCTTTAAACATCCATGTAAGATCATACTAACGAATGTAACCTTGATCCAAATGATTTAGGCTTAAAATAACAATTAACATCGTTGCGATTGGTGTACGCAAGGTTTAATCGTGTTCGTATTAAAGGGACTTTAAACATTGTCCAAATCCTCAAAATAAAATTCTAATTCTAGCGGTTCCCTCATACCTTGTTGTATTCGTATTAACAATAAAATCACGGGACATGTTTCGGTTTTTCAAATTTCCCTTTCGTTACAAAGATATGTATGATTGAAGTATTCAGATAAGAAAAACTCCGGGCGAGTTTTTCTTCTGTGTACAAAGTGAGTGCAGTGAGTTATTGAATATCACTTTGCATTTTCGCTCATTACTTGGCCATACAATGTCCATTTGACTTGAAATTTTCACACAATACCCTGTGGACATATGATATAACATCAATATACATTGCATCAACCATTCATCACTTTTTGCACATGTCAACAAAGTTACTAGATCCCTTTAAAGAAGAATCAAATACATACTATATCGAACGAGAGGTATTGGGGTAATTTGTTAATGTTATTTGGTAAAATATGATTTACATTGAACTCATTTCTTATCATATATTAGTTACATCAATACCACCGGAACTGCAACAGCAGCTCTGATAAGATTCTTTAACTGTTATCGGGTTATAACCTTGGTTCAACTACGGTTGTCTAGTGTCATTTATGAAATATTTGTACGTATAGTTAGATATGGCATCATGTATTTCAAATTGATATGTGAATTATACGAAACTGTGACACTGCTTCCAGACAATTATGAAGTAACTTTATTCCGCCTTCGTTTATAAGTCACATACGAAAATACGAATGGATATAATATTGACCCAAATCATTTATATTTGAAATAAATTGCATAATATTTGCGATTGGAATACAATGCACGGTTTAATCGAGTTCATACTAAATCGAACATGAGGTAGTTGGGTAATTTGTTAATGTTATTTATTATAGGTAAATATGATTTTTATACCATGTAATAGATAAATCAATACCACCGGAAGTCCGGAACTAAAACAGTAGCTCTGATATAAGGATTGCAACGGTTAGAACATCGATTCAAGTAGTCCAGTATCATTTATTTAATAATTGTTTGCTTAGATACGATATCATGTTTTTTTCTTCAAATTAATATGTGGATTATCCGAAATTGTGCCACTCTTCCTAGACAATCATTGGGCCACTTTTATTTTGTCTTCGTGTATTAGTCAAATAAAAACTTCTTATGGATTTATCATTGATCCGAATGATTCATACTTGAAACAAAGACAAGGTTTAATCAGGTTCATACGAATAATCGAATGCGTACATTACTGATATTATCCAACATGATGTATTTGGGTAACTTAATGCAGACCTAATGAGTTATGAATATGCGATGTTTATAATACTATAATAGATTAGTGAAATCCAATGGCGTAATGAGCAAAAACTGTTGGGGAGGCTAAACCAAATCTGCATCACCACCGGATATTGCGAGGGAGCGAAGCGACTGAGCGGGGGGAGGGTAGGGAGCTGTTGCATTTTTGGACTTGAAACTGTGCAATCTGGTGCATACCGGGAAAGGAAATTCTGACTTGACGACATGTACTATAATGTGCGTGAGTGCGTCATGATTCTTAACCAGAAGAGGTTATGATTGATCCATGAAGAAAAACAAAAATGCACCCCCAAAATAATATTCGCAAAGTGACATATTCAGTTCAAACAGTGCATCAAAAGCATTATTTTATGACAAAACAACATGAACATTGTATTCCAGACGTATACAAGACCGATTCCCGAGGGAGCGAAACGATAACCGAGAGGGGGAAGGGTTATGGGAGGGTGTGATGGTAGGTGGGTGCACGGTAAAGGTGCTTTTGCAATTGTTGTAAGTTGAAATTATGCAATCTGGTGCATACTTGGGAAGGAAATAATTTGACTTGACATGAAGTTAAATTTGAGTTTCTTGTCTAAAGAAATACTCTTTTCTTTCAATCACTGTTATCGAATTAGATAAAAGCCATGATTTAAATTTATTGGAGGGGGGGGGGGGGGGGGCAAGCGCCCCCAAGCCCCCCCCCCCCCCCCCCCACCAGTACGCCAGTGGTGAAATCTAATGTTATTTGGGAAACATGATTTATATCTAAACCCATTTATGTCGCGAATAAGACAAATTAATAAGGAAACTACCGTTATGAAACAAACCACTCCCATCTGAAAATGTTTATGGATGTATTACGAACTTACATTATTTGATTCAATAGGTATTATACTGTCATTTGCGAAATATCTTCATGATTTGATGAAATATGATGTCAATCAAATTATGTGAATTATACGAAATTATACGATATTCTTCCCCCGAAATCATGAAACCGCGTACACTTCGTTTTGGTTTATACAAGTAAAATTATAAAATACCAACGCATAAAAATAACCTTTGATCCAAATTTGAACTTACAAAAATGTAACGTTATAATTGGAATGTGCTTGGGTATAATCAGGTCTATATAAACGAAGAATCAAATACTTAAATCAATGGTAATATCACATGTGATGTATTTGGGTAACCTAATCAATGAAGATAATTAAAACGCAGACTCGGATATAATGACACCGAATGTTATATATTTGTGGAAATATGATCTATATTTAAACTCACGTATATGTCGCGAATTAGATTAATCAATGCGTAAACCATGCAAAGTTATTGAACAAACCACTCACATCAGATGTATAGTACGAACATCATGATGGGTACTATGATCCCGATTCGAGTAAATTGTGTCATGTAAGAAATAATGGCACGATTTAATGAAATGTGATTGCTCTTAAATGTTGTGAAATGAAGGGAAAATTGTAACAGTCCCTCCCCCCAAATCATGATCCTTGCCTCGCTTCCGTAAAACCAGCCACGTATTATAATCACAACCATAATGAATATAACATTGCTCCAAATCATTCAAACAAAATGTACCGTTATGGTTATGATTAGAAGGGAACCAAACGCTGGCAATTTCGCCTACTATTACTGATAAGTTTATATTCCTCCCACTGATAGTCATATATCACTAATAATCAAAACAATCATTTTTTCTTCTTTTAAAGAACATGTTCATCTGTTCTGACTGACCACATGCTGCCAATGTTTTCCAACCGTATCATATGAAACGCCATTTGCGCGAGCACGAATAAAAACAGGTTACGTAGCCCAGTCCCATGACGATTTTCACGGCGAATCGCAACGATTTGACATTCTTCGAGAAAATCGCTTAGGTCATTTTTGTGTATTGAGAGAGAAGGAAAACACTGGACTTGCTCGCTTGGAGTCTGAATGGCAAGTGCCTTTATTCTTCATATCTCACACTAGCTACGTAAACATTATCATACAGAGAAAGGGGTGACTTATGAGGGTTCGCTAATGGGGGTGAAGATGACCATGATGGTGATGGGGTTGGTGACAGATTGTAAACATGCTGGTTGGAGGATAGGGCAATAGGTGAATGACTTGGATGGAGGATACAATGGTTCATGGACATTTAAAGGAGCATTATATACATCGGTATGGTAAATAACATACTACACAATATTCATATTTACAAACACAATATCCCTCCCCTTCTTGATAAAAGACAAAAGTGATAGCTGGAGAGATAGAGAGAGAAAGATTGTGGAACAATTGAATTATCAACGGATGCAGAAAAACAGTAGGAAAGAGAGGCTAGAAGAATTGGGAGAGCAAACGAAATATAATTATACAACAATGGTAATGCTTATAATACAGTCGATATTGCACACGAAAATGAAAACATCTTGAAATCAGAATTCGGAATAACGGGAACATAGTCAAAATAAAGAGAGAGACTGAGAGAGAAAGAGTGGGATCTGAGACACGGGATTCATAAAACTTCAAGAGGTAACAACTGGCAGATAAAGAGAGAGAGAGATCTGAGACAAGTGATTCATAAAACTTCAAGAAATATCAACTGGCAATCTGTAGTGCATAATCGAAACATAATCAAGCAAAATAAAACGCATACAAATCTGATAAAGCGAGATGATCGGGTGAGAAGAACATTACTGGAAATATATCGAAAACTCTTTTAAAACGAACACTGAGAATGAGCACGTACGACACATCATAAGACAAGTCTTGTATATGAGAACGTACAGAATATGGAATATACGGCATTTCAGCTGAAAAAGGAACAATATCTGAGAACATCTTTTATAATCATGATAATAAAAATGTGAAACAACTAAACGTCCAGATTCTGATGTAGAATCAATCCAGTCCACTAATTATGAATAATGTTCACTTTAAACAAGTTCATGTGTTATTCTTATGTTGTCTATCTCGACGAGTAATTAATTCATCTTAGTTACGAATGTCTCTCTTCGACAAGTCTATTTAATCGAATGTCCATTTTGACAAGTCCATTTTCATTTAGTTTCCTCTCCTCCTTTATTTTACAAAAGTCCAATGTTCACTGATCGCTGGTCCGGTAAACAGTTTACCTTCGTCGCACGATCAAAATCGAACCTCCGGGGTCGTGAAGTCTTTGCGGTAAGAGCGCTCGTTGGAAGATTTGATTCTCGGTTACCAGCTCTATTGAAGGAGCTGGAGATTGTCCTCCGAAATCGGCTGCTTCGAAGTCGCGGTCGAAGCTGGGTTCTCGGTCGTTTCGTTGGTCTTTGTGAACGCTGGTGTCGTCGTCGTCGCGCTTTTCATCGTGTTTCCGCGAATTGTCGTGATCGCGCTGGTCATCGTGTTTCCGCGAATTGTCGTGATCGCGCTGGTCATCGTGTGGTCGCGAGTTACCGTGATCGCGCTTGTCATCGCGTGGTCGCGACTGGTAGTCGTCATCAGCGCGCTCTTGTGGCCGCAAGTCGTAGTCCTTATCACGCTTGTCACCGTGTCGGCGCGAGTTTTCGTCGTTACGCTCGTCGTTTGCGCTGTCCGGCTCACACGGTGGTAAAGGCTCGATCTCCATCGCGACAGATCGAGGCGCGTTCTCCGTCGTGGCAATTTGAGGCACGTTCGTCGTCGCTGTCGTCAGTTTATCTGGCTCTCGTTCATTATTGCTACGAGCAAGTTCGGTGCTCGTGTCGCTCGTCGTCATCCATTTCATGGGCTTCGGTGCGCTGTGGTCGCTGGCTGGCGCGTCGTGGCGCATCTTGTTGTCATCTCCGACGCTGGCAGTGTCGTCATCGGCTGCGCTGTCGTAGTCAGGCTCTTTGCTGTGGGCGATGTCACCTTCGAGATCAGCATGGTCTCTGCCGTGGTCGACATCCGCCTCGTGGTAGCATTCATTGTCTGGGCCGTAATCATCATCTGTAACTGGGTCGTGTTCGTGATCGAGGTGTGTGCCTGTCGCGATGCACATGTCGCAGGCGAGTGTCGATGCATCATCATCGTGATCATCATCGGTTGGCTTGTCATGGTCATCGTCGACCATGGCATTGTTCGATTCGCTTCGGGGCTCGGACTCACTGTCGTGACCGCCATCAGGGTCGACTGGGGCATCTGATTGCCCTGCTTGATCAACTTCGTCGTCATGATCGTTTTTCGGGTCGCCATCGTGTTCAATGTTTTGCTTGTTTGCCGCATCTTGCTCGTTATCGGGCTCATGTTCGATTGCATCTGTGTTGCCCTGCTCGTTGAGGGATTCTGGCTCGTTATCAAACTCGTGTTCATGATCTGCGTCGTAGTCCAGATCATCGTCATCGACAGCTCGTGTCGGGAACGCGGCGTCGTTGACAGCGCGTGTCGGGGACGGCCGGGTCTCTGTATCGACAGCTCGTGTCGGGATCGTCGGCTGACTCGCTGTGTTTTCCTTTTCCTCCTCCTGAATGTCGGCAGCTCGTGCCGATGTCGCTACTGTCCTCGAAGCGTACCAGGCCGGGACATAATGAACTTCGTCGTACTCTTCTTTGGCAGCCGGTGCCGTGCTGAAGTACTCAGTCAGTGCTGCTAGGGTAACATCGTACGCTGTCTGGTCGCCTACCGGGGCGTGAATGGTCAAAGTCTCATACACATCTTGGACATCATTACCGGCAATGTACAGCAGAAGGGCTCTCTTCTGTGTGGGCCGCGTAATGCCAGTCGCACTCATGTAGTGGGAAAACTGACTCATCCATGTCGTCCAGGCTTTCGAAGCCCTGGACGATGACTGTACGGGGAAAGGTGGGGGTACTTCGATACGCTGGGCCATGGCTGCCGCTGGTTCGATCACTTATACCTCGTCGCCACTTTTGTGTATTGAGAGAGAAGGAAAACACTGGACTTGCTCGCTTGGAGTCTGAATGGCAAGTGCCTTTATTCTTCATATCTCACACTAGCTACGTAAACATTATCATACAGAGAAAGGGGTGACTTATGAGGGTTCGCTAATGGGGGTGAAGATGACCATGATGGTGATGGGGTTGGTGACAGATTGTAAACATGCTGGTTGGAGGATAGGGCAATAGGTGAATGACTTGGATGGAGGATACAATGGTTCATGGACATTTAAAGGAGCATTATATACATCGGTATGGTAAATAACATACTACACAATATTCATATTTACAAACACAATAGTCATGTTGCATCGTATTACATCGTATCGATTCTTCCCCAAAACCGTTGCGCATCGTGAAGAAAATCGTGAAAGCGGAGCCAAAATCGCCGTCTTCAACTGTTCAAAACAGTCGCCACGCCACGACGATTTTCACCAAAAATCATTGTATATGCCGTTGCATATTCGTGTCAAGTCGTTCCACATCGTTGTAATTCGCTGTGACTCGTATCGCTTCGTTGTGAAGATCGCCGCTTTCCGCTCTACCATATTCCCATTAGTGGCGATTTTTACGACGAACAAAGAATCAGAACGAATCAACACGAATCAGAACGAACCAATACGAACCGACACGAAACCAACGCGACAAAATGTTTTAATCAGACAACTTTCAGGAATATTATGACTGTGGTAGAAAATGATTGTAACAATCAAAGTATGTCCTGAATGTGGTTGAAATAGTTTGACATATGCTTATTTCGCTATAAAGGTTGCCTACGCAGTTAACATACACAATAATCCACAAACCATTGCAGTTTGAGTTAGAATATCGTTGCGGCATGGCGATAGTTTTGAACCGGTTCAAAACTATCGTTGTGCTGACACGAGTCAAGGCGTTCTTCGCGATGCACAACGGTTTGAAGAACGAATTACAACGACTCGTAATGAAATACAACGATTCGCGACGATTTGAGCGATTTTCTCCACGAATGATAATCCGCTGCGAGTCGCCGTAGAAATCGCCACTATGGGACCGCAACTTTTTTCCTGCCACGATTTTTCTACCGCGATGGTTAAAGACAAAAGAAGGACGGAGTGACTCGTCGAACAACGACGAAGAACGAATATTCGTTTTGAGTCGCCGTACAATTCTTCTCAATTCGTTGTTAAACCGTGGCTAAATCGAGTCGATTCGTTCTAGTAAATCGTTGCGAGTCGTTGCGAGTCGCCGTGAAAATCGTCAGTATGGGACTGGGCCTTAACCTCTGACATACATAGCAGCAGCCTCAACAATAGCGGTTACGTATCTCGCTTTTGTTCGTGCACACTCTGCATGATCGCTGATGACGTTTCAATACCGTACAGTTGGCAAACATGGCAGCCTCCAGTGTTAATTAAAGGTTATGATTGTGGAATATGTGATATCAAAGGGGAAATACACGACTTTATAGAAGTGACAGGAATTATTAGCTTATCAGTAATACTACCAGCGTTTGGCTCCCCTTCAAAATAGCGTCTTTTCGCTCTGCGACGCAAGTGCTAGGACGGGGGATTTAAATTACCTGTGACCGTCCCCGTACTCTGGCTACCGTCGCGATCTATTTGCAGTTTCGCAATTCTGAATACGCGGGAGTTTCACTCGTTCCATTTATCATGCATGTTGTACTATAAGCATACGGTATAGGCAGTACAAATCACAATATACTGTGCATGCAGCGCGTGTGTACGAATCAGTGCATGAAACACGTGAGGCAGCGAGCCTCGCCGTCCAAGCGCTCTGATTGGCTGATCACGTACCCGCGTAGCGGCTCTACGACCGACGTTAATTCGGTCAAATACCGTCCTAGGTTTGGCCGCTACGCGGAAATTTTCGCTCTGAGTGCGACCCCCCGCTAAGATTAGCGTTGTAGCCACACTCCCGTCGCAGAGCGAAAAGACGCTAATGTTGAACCACGACCTACATCCCCTATGAAAGTCAATCTTTATAACTGTCCAATGCAACATGGTGCCTTTGTGTATCCTAATGAACAATGCTATACGATATTTGGAATGCTATAAGGATGTCAAGGATAATGCAATTTAGATATGAATGTGATTTGATCTATGAATTATGATCTGAATGATGATCTATATTGAACCTTGTTTGCCTCGAATTAGATATACATAAATACATAACGACCAACCACCGTGGCTGGACAAAGGATGCACTCACATAAGAACTCACATTTTGACTAATGTAACCTTTATTCAGATTCATGTACATCTATAATAAAGTAAATGCAACTATATTATTTTACTTGTCTTGTTTAATTTGATGAGAAATGATTACCCCACAAGTTGTAAATGTAGAAAATTCCAACAATGTGCCCTAAATTCTCTTCTCGGGTCAATCAAAGCAGTGGCGCATGTACGGGGGGGGGGGGCATGGGGGCCCGTGCCCCCGCTCCCACCCCAATATTTTGACCCAAACAATACAAACGTAAGGGGAAAAATCTGTGAACAAATACAGAAACACATAAGAAATGTCCCCCAATAATTTGAGTGCCCCCTCAGTTAGTCCAACCATGCACGCTACGCCACTCATATTGTTATGACAATAATCCGTGTATAAAATGCGATGTTTTTTTTTTTAGCTAAACATAATGACAAATTAATCTGGGTCACATAAAAAAAAAAAAAAGTCATTGCCAATAAGCCACCGTAAAATAATATACTTATATTTGAACGTTCTCATTAATCTAACTACTGATTCGTATTCATGTTTGAGGAAATGCAATTACAAAATGGGACTAAACTTGTCTAGTTTAATTGATATGATTGCCTTACAAGTTGTACAGTATGATGAAAGATCCCAACAATGTGCCCTAAATTCTCTTCTCGGGTCATTCATAATAGTTAATATAAATACTCATTTGGTAAAACCTTGATGCGAATTTAGACAATAAACCGTATGTGATGAAAATGCATGTTTGTTTTTTTGTTAGAGCTAAATCATGCTAAAATAATTTAGGTCATTGGGACACAAAATATGATACGTGGATTTATTTAACTTATCATGACATAATATTCAGGTACGGCAAAATGTTTCGAGACCGAGGTAGAGATCACTGGTTAAGTTGTTTAATAAAACGTTGTCCGAAACGTATACAAAAGTGGTATCGAGACCGGTAAAAAGTGGACCCGAGACCGGTAAACAGTGGACCAGAGATAGCAAAAGTGGACCTTCTTGGATTGGGGTGGGGGGGGGGGGGGGGGGGGGCGTACACACCTAACGCACCCCCCCCCCCCCCTGCATACTGGCCTGTAGATCCTAATTTACAATGGCATTTTCAGGCAAGGGAATGTGTGATATACACTTACGTGAAATCAAATAGTGATAAACATGTTAGGGATTAGGAAGAAGCACTTGCGTGATGTTTACAAACAATACGATTTCATTTTTCTTGAAAGTTGTGAATTAAGTGAATTGGAACACTCTGGCCCTAAATCACTTCTGTTTGTCGCTTTTAATATAATCACTTACCACCTTCTTACCATTAAAGGGATTGAGTAACTTTGTTGATGCATGTGCATAAACTAAAGAAGGCTCAATACAATGTGTATTTCTGTGATCTGATATCGTCCACTGAGTGGTGTGTGGAAATGCCATGATGGCAATGAATGTCATATTTGCACATTTCCCAAATGGTGCAACTTTGTACTTTTAACTTACATTTACACTTACACTTACACTTACATTTACACTTACACTTACATTTACACTTACATTTACGCTTACACTTACATCTGCCCATCTTTTTTTAGGTGCAACTTTGCAACTTTTCCTTAATATACAATATTGCACCTTTAATGTGAAAACGGTGAAGGATCAACTCTGCACCTTTACCGGAAGGTGAAATGTTGCACTTATATAGGTGCTCCCAGTGTGGCAACGGTGTGCACCTATATAGGTGTAAGATTGACCCATTTTTTCTTAGTGTGTATGACTAAGTAATGAGCGATAATGCAAAGTGATATTTGCTAACTTATTGCACTAACTTTGTACACACCTGCAAGTCTCCCATGCAGGGAGATGCGAATTCAAAAACGTATACAGGTATGTGAGAACCGCTAGACGTCGAAGATAGTTTTGTTATATGATCCATTTAATGTGGTTCTGCGGGTTCATGGACAGGATCCCATACTCAATAGTGCCCTTATATATAGAATAATCCTAAATTGATAATGACATTTTCAGGCAAAGAAATGTGTGATATCGGAAACGTGAAATGAAACAATGATACAGGTGATTAGGGATACAAGGGTGATACTAAGAAAGTCATCATGATGGTAGAAGCTGCATGCATGCACTTGCGTGATTTGTACAAACATGGCGAAAATATATAATATCACCTTCCTTGAACGAATATTGTATTGATATATCATAATTAACAATGGCATTTTCAGGCGAAGAAATGTGCGATATTTACATACGTGAAATGAAAATAGAAGGAACTTATGTGCGATATTCACGTACGTAAAATGAAATCGTACTGACTAACGTGATTAGGGATTCATTGGTTATCATGCTAAGGAAGTTGTATTAGAAGCAGCACTTGCGTGATGTTTCCAAACATGACAAATATCACCTTTGTTGAAAGTTGTGAGTTAAAGTGAATTAGAACAGTCTGCCCTTAAATCAATCCTGTGAGTCGCCTTTAATATAATCACTTACCACCATCTTACCATTAAAGGGACAGGTCCACTTTCACAAAACGTCTGAACAGCTTTCAGTTGACGGATGGGGATCAATGTAACACGCAAAAAAAAAATCAGAGCGAACAGCCTCTAATTTGGATTCTACGAATGAAAAACGAATACGTCCTCCATTTAAACTATATATCGGTCAATAAAGGAGTTCAACTGATTTAGCATAATATTACAACAATATAGTACTAATTCTCGTAAGGTATTGTGAACCCGACATTTGTTAACGTATGTCACGGAAAAAGATCTCAAAAAGAAAGAATATATAATTACATGTAGTCAGTTTAAGCGATGTTTGGGTATTTTGCTTGGTAAACGCTCACACATTAGTACTTATGCGCGAGTCACGTAGCTAGCGCGGGGTCACGTAGGGGTCATGCATACCGATCTGTCACTCCGTGAAATCTATGTACGAACTTACTCACCGGCCGAAAATACTTATGTACCTAATTAACCGACGTCCCTCAGTTTATTCAGTTTTAGGTCTATAACTTCACAAAAAAGAGATTTCAAGCGAAGAAATGTGCGATATTTACATACGTGAAATGAAATAGAAGGAAACTTATGTGCGATATTCACGTACGTAAAATGAAATCGTACTGACTAACGTGATTAGGGATTCATTGGTTATCATGCTAAGGAAGTTGTATTAGAAGCAGCACTTGCGTGATGTTCCAAACATGACAAAATATCACCTTTGTTGAAAGTTGTGAGTTAAAGTGAATTAGAACAGTCTGCCCTTAAATCAATCATGTGAGTCGCCTTTAATATAATCACTTACCACCATCTTACCATTAAAGGGACAGGTCCACTTTCACAAAACGTCTGAACAGCTTTCAGTTGACGGATGGGGATCAATGTAACACGCAAAAAAAAAATCAGAGCGAACAGCCCTCTAATTTGGATTCTACGAATGAAAAACGAATACGTCCCTCCATTAAACTATATATCGGTCAATAAAGGAGTTCAACTGATTTAGCATAATATTTACAACAATATAGTACTAATTCTCGTAAAGGTATTGTGAACCCGACATTTGTTAACGTATGTCACGGAAAAAGATCTCAAAAAGAAAGAATATATAATTACATGTAGTCAGTTTAAGCGATGTTTGGGTATTTTGCTTGGTAAACGCTCACACATTAGTACTTATGCGCGAGTCACGTAGCTAGCGCGGGTCACGTAGGGTCATGCATACCGATCTGTCACTCCGTGAAATCTATGTACGAACTTACTCACCGGCCGAAAATACTTATGTACCTAATTAACCGACGTCCCTCAGTTTATTCAGTTTTAGGTCTAGTAACTTCACAAAAAAGAGATTTCAAGCCCTAATTTTTGCAGGCATGCTATCAAATGACATTTCCTTTCATATAAGACAATGAACCTCGCAACTTTTGAATTTTGGCTTGCAAAAGTGGATCTCTCCCGTTAAAGGGATGTAGTATAACATTGTCATCATCGAAAAAAAAAACCCACGAAGAACTCAAGCGGTTAGAACATAATACATGTTGATAATACTATAGAAGCTACAAACAAGTTTCGGCTTTCCGAAATTGTCTTTCTTAAGGAAGACATGTATGATTGAAATGTTTGAATTATTTTGAAAGTCTCTAGTGGAGAATTTTAACTGTGTATACAAAGTCAGTGCAATTAGTAAGTGAATATCGCTTTGCATTTTCGCTCATTTCTCGGTCACGTGACACTTATTTACAATGAAATTTTCACACATCATTCAGTGGACATGTCGGATCACAGAGATACACATACTTATTATCAACCCATCGTCACTCTGTGCACAATATATCAACAAAGTTACTAGATCCCTTTAATATAATCACTTATCACCAACTTTTTATTAAAGAGAAATGGTATTGACAGTGATGGCAAATGTCGTCGAAATCTGGAACCAAGTTCGTTTAAAAGTAACATGTCACTTATCGTGTTTGTTTTTATCTTACTAAAAGGAACTGCTAACATATCATAAGAGTTTTAAAGCTCGATGAACCGTTTTGGGAAACCTCCCAAATAAATTTACAAATATTCGCATTTATACCATGTATATACAGCTGATGATATTAAAGAATAATAACTAAAACTATTTGATTATAAAATGTGCTCATTTCTTGAACCTTACTCATTAAAATTAAAATGATCGGTGCGCCATGCAGATACCAAATGGCCACTGGACATGAGTGTATGGGACTATACAATTATAAGTTGCACGTAGGCACGATATAATTACTTCTGTACATTGTTAAATATTACGACGAGAACAAATCGACCGTTTTTACCAAGGCACAATGTGCCTTTTATCATTAGAAGTGAAAAGAAAAAAACTGCTGAGTGAAAACTGTTTATCTTTACTTTGAAAATCGATTGCGTAATACAACGAGATTCCTATTATCAATTGGGCCAAGCTAAGCTATTAAACGATTCGCATAATCTATAGCAGACTGTCTTCCGTCACAGGCTAACAGAAACTTTATTATTTAGATGATACGGACTGCGTGGTTTTCTGGGATTTTTTAAAGTTTCAATACTATTATTCTCCTTTAATCTTAAAGGGATAGTTGAGTTTTGGTAAAGAGAGTACAGTTTTGGTCAATCTAAATTTTAGTAACAAAAACCTGCACAATTACATTACAAACTAATAGTTATGACTCCACCATGCTCGAGAGGAATACAACATTACAAATGACTAAGTAAAGAGCTTGTTATTATTCAAAAAGAGCCGTTAAAACTCAAGAGGGCACTCTCTCAAAAATCATTAGATTGATCAATTTTAAATAAAATATTGTGCATGTGATGTTTTGTTGAAATAGTGATTAGATAGAGACATAATCAACAACAATTTAAAAACCTCTTTTGTAAATAAAAAAAAAAGAGGAAGCATTTAAAAAAAATTGATAACGGCTGGTTCAAAATTATCGAATTATTGTGGGGCCCCACAATTATTACAAATGGTTATGTTTATGGATATTTCAGCCATTTCTGAACCGATTTTGATCAAATAAAGTTTATTCTGTCATTAAAATTGTATAATATGCTCTTTCAAATTTGACACTCAGCTTTTCATTATCTCACAAAAAAAATTATTTGGTGTATAGCGCCCCCTATACCAAAACTCAACTATCCCTTTAAATACAAACGTGTAATACGGGTCATGCTGGGGAGGATGGAGTGATGCGCGGAGAGACCAAACGAACCGTGGCATATTTAGGCGATCATATGGCATGCGATAATCACGCAAAATCTATAAACTTGCGTCTGTAGAAGGACTCGAGAGCACTCGTGCGCCATGTTACATCTGGAATATAATTAGGTCAGCAAAAACGATGTTGTTTTTACGCATTACGGTCGAAATTGATATTATTAGTACGCGAAAACCGGGCTTCTTTGTACGTTAATGGAAATGCAGTCACGTGACATCAAGCTTCGTCTCATATTAAAAAAAGTGAAATTCACCGACGTTCCAATTTGCTTACTTAGAAAATGTCGAATGAAATGTCCGCCTTTCTCGAAATGTTCGACGAAGGTGAATACTCTTCCTGTCTTAAAACATTCGACAGTAATGTTGTGGGTCACTTATGTTATTTCATGTGTCATGATGTATAACGCGGATGTAAATCATGTAAATTGGGTCAAACAAATGACGTTGTTTTTACACATTACGCTATATTACATTATAAATTGATATCAACCGTGCGCAATACCGTGCTATACAGGGTGGCCCAGAAAGAACGCAACACCTACGATCGTTAATTTCATCAACATCATCGACCAAATGTCATTGTTTTTGTTTGATTGGGTAGAACATTCTTTTTCCAACAAAAGAACCGCATGTCTGCTCTCCCTTTCTTCCTTATCAAAGGGAGAGCAGTCATGCGGTTCTTCTGTACAGCTAATTCTACGGCAGGCCGTGGGGCGAGAATGTCTCAGTGTTCCGAGGATCGCTGGAGACGAAAAAGTAGCAAATTTAGGAAACGGCATTGCCTCAGAAAAATGGCCCTAGGATCCAAACGCCTTACCCAAAATCAATGCTCATGGTATCATTTTGTTGGAAAAAGAATTGTCTACCCAATCAAGCAAAGACCAATGACATTTGGTCGATGATGTTGATGAAATTAACGATCGTAGGTGTTGCGTTCTTTCTGGGCCACCCTGTATACCACTTAATACAATTATGCATGAATGTCGAGCGAGCGACATTCATTAAAAAATAACATTGTTCCATATATTATGCTTACCTAGAAAATGTGATACGAATGTTTGCTTTCGTAATTATGAAAGAACATTAATGTGATGAATGGAATTGGCGCATGTCATGGCGGGCCATATACGATTATTCTTAAAAGCCGATGACATACTTTCTTGAACTAACACCCCATTCATACTTGCTTCTACCACTGGAACGGCGGCACGGACTTAAGCCAGTGCCGAGCAAGTATGAATAGGGTGATAGATAGTGTTCGTCTACCGATGAGGGCAGTGGCGAAGCCTTATTGAACAGCTTAACTGGAATAATAAGAGAGAGAGAGATGGAGAGATAGAGGGAGGGAAAGAGAGGATCGAGAGGAGAAAGAAGGACGGGGGCGTAGAAGGGTATCTGAATAATAAAATACAATACAAGAAAACGACTTGGTTGCGCGTATCATTACATGTGGGTTCATGAAACACAATGTATGTTTGTCTGTTTGTTTGTTTATTCGTTTTCTTTTTTTTTCTCAAAGCGCCGCGAGCGTCGAAAGACGGAACGTGCGCTATATAAGTATCCACTATTATTATTATTATTATTAATGTCATAATGATAAATGTGAGGGAGAGGTTAACTTATAACACACAAACAGAATTATAATAAGTTAGTAAAGGAACGAGAGAGAGAGAAGGAAAGGGATAGAGAGCCCCCCCCCCCCCTTCCCCGAGAGTTTTCGAGACAAAAAAAACAACAACAACATTCGGGGAAAAAGTTGTCTCATATTTGGGCAAAACCATCGTTTTTTAGGGCAAAACTGTACAGCTTTGGAACAAATCTACCCGTGTGTCTTTGCTAGAGTAAGGAATGGTGTTATTCGGGCAAACTGTATACATTATCTTCCCTGGACAAAATTTAAAAAAAGATAGTTGCCCGTATACATACGCCCATGCGACACACTTCATTTTTTAATATGAAGACAGTCAGAGCCGCCGCGCCGATCGAACCCCCGACGGGAAAACTTGTCCCGATCCGCGATATCCACCATTCATCACAAGCCGCTGAATAATTAACACGACAGCGCCATTATACAAGCTGATAGATAGATAGAGCTCGTGTGGCAACATGCAGCACCCCTCCGCCGTCGGTCCCATATTTCATCTTCCCCATCATCATCCCTTTTCCCCATTTTGTTAGTATTTTTGTTGTTGTTGTTGTCATGTTTGACTATATAATATATACATGTATATTATATTTTGAAAGTTGTTGATTTCATCCCCGTAAATCTTTGCATATCGGGTGGACGCAATATAAGTTCAAGGAGAAAACAGGCTCTCGCGGGAATCGAGGGATGGATGAAGGGAAATGGAGTGAGATTCATGAGAAATCATTAACCGGTCATGAATGATAATCACGATGATCCTTGTGAATGATGGGGGATGATAATCGCGGTCATGAATTTTGTTTCTTCCTTCTTCTTTTTTTGCGACACCGCCAGAAAGTCGATCCGAAAAATGGAAATGCGGGCAAAATCAAAATGACTTCGGAGATATGGGTTTTGAGGATCATTTTTTGTTTTTTGTTTAGTGATCCCCAGGCGTTCTTCCCCATGAATCAGTTCTTGATCAAAGTCGGAGTGTTAAGAACGGAGAAAATATGGGATCATAACAAAATCGCCAAGGAGGCTTATAACATGCTTAAAGTAGCGATTTAAAGGGGGTAAAACCTTTGAATATTAAAGTAAAAAGGCGGTAGACACTTTGTTGTGATGATCTCAACCCCCATCAGCATAACCAAGAGGCGCTAACATCTTACGATTTTCATTAGCCTCAGAAATCCACGGATAATTGAAAATGGGGTTGTTTATATCTATGATATGATGGAAAATAATAATGTAGTTTACATGAAAAAGAAAAAAAAAAACACAACAAAACCTTCCCCCTATTTTTGATTCTCACAAAATTGAAATGCGAAATCATAATGAATCTCGGTGAATCGATAATTGCTTATTTTTCTTAGGGTGTGTCATGTATGAAAGCGAGATTCTCTGGATAATGCACTAGTTATCTACTTTAAAATTTGAAATAATATTGTTCTTATATAGTTTTTCATGGATAAAATACTCGATCAAGCTTGAGTTAACACTCCAATGATCATTATACGAGATGGCTATTATTTAAGTTCGTTGGAGAAAGAGATTCAATCGATTGTAAGTCAGAAAACTTGTGCGTTTCAACCAATCATATTCGCGCATTTAGAACACATGATCTGACTTACAATTAATTGTAACTGACAATCGATTGTATCTCTTTCTGCAACCGGGCCCTGGGCGAAGAACAACAATGTGGATTAAGTGCCTTGCTGATGGGGGTGGGGTGGGGTGGGGGGGGGGGGGGGGTAGGGCGTGAATAGCTGGACTTGAACCCCCGACCCTCGTATTTAAATCCTCTAGACCAAGATGTTTCCAAGATAACAGTATGTTCACATCTTCTGCTGATTTGCTACACGAGTAAAGCCCTCCGCACACAGCGCCGACTCGACCCGATCCGACTGGGTTTCAGTCAGACTATAGTCAGTTTCACTCAGTCGGAGCCGATTCAACATGTTGAATCGGCCTCGAATGATCTCCGACTGGCTCTTGACCGGCAAAACAGGAGTTCTGAGGCAACGTATACTATACGCTGAACCAACTGAAGCCATTCGGATTGACGGGTCGAGTCGGCTCTGTGTGCGGATGGCTTAAAGTGATCCATTAACTTTCAACCAAAATTACATAGAGCTTTCACATTAATTTTTATCTCAAGTGAACCTTGTTGTTTACCTTATGGTAATACAATAATTACATTGAGTTTGTTTATTTTTTTTTGTTTTAGAGATATTTATGATTGAACATAATAATTGTATAAGCTGTGATTTAAAAAAAAATAATTTAGTGGATACTTAATAATGGGTCCATGAAGCACTGCCGACATAAATATGGGACTTGGATTTTTTATAGGATATCCAACAAAAATGTTTCTTTGAAAATATATGCATCGCTCAGCAAACACTAACCCATTTTCCTGCATTCGATTCGATTTGTATTAATTTATAGATATGTTATTTAAATTGTTGGAACAAATTTAATCGGACTTTTTGAGATTCATTTGAATTCTACTTACCAGATTCTCTAGATTACAGTTTTGTTTTCAAAATGAAATAAATAATATCGATGTCTTCACATCGTCATCTGAAGTGAAGCTGTTAATCCCACAAAACGTGAAGAGGGATAAAAAACAGCGATTGTGTTTGAATTAAATTTGGCGCCACTGCAAAATGTTACGCCCGTTTACGATATCCGCAATCATCGTTATGTCATACACTTT